>LPNX010433667.1:459883-470568 GCA_001517045.1 Pseudotsuga menziesii
GTTTCTCTCGAGATTATTGGTTATGGGCTCGGGGGCTAGGAAACCCGTTGGTTTCCTAGGGCCAGTAGGATCAACGCTGGTCGACAGGGTGGATCATCTGGTTTTGGTAACAAGGCTTGGAACGGCAAGGGGCAAGGATACAGGAGTAAGGAAACTAATTACAACCTTCATAAGTCCATATATTCTTCTTTGTTTCAGTAATTAATTGTTTAATAAATACCCAGAGGAAATAAACTAAGTAGATAAACTGTAAATGAATAAATGACCTATACTCGATTTGAATTTTTCTGTGTTATGAATTTTGATAATTTGAAAATTTAAACTCCTAGAAATTTTCACGGGTACTTCACTTAATGAACCTCTCACGTAGCACGTACGATCGTGGGATATTAAAGAATACCCTTAATTTCCAGAGATATTGACCCAAACTCTTTTTGTTGAAACCCCCTCTTAATACTTAAAACCTCCTCTCCACCCATTTTTATACCTCAATCCTTATAAACCACCCTACCCACCCCTACCTTAAACCCCTCATCCCCCCCAATATCTGCAATATATTGGTTCAATTTTTTATAATTTTAAAACCCACAATATGAACTAACGTGATAGGATATTGGTCAACAAGTAAAGACCCCATGGAAATTTTTTAGTTGTAAACATAAAAACTATAGAGACAACAAAGTAAAATACATAAATAAACAAATGTTATTTTCCTTGGTAATGTTTTTTTTTTTAAATAGCTCAGAATGAGCTCAACCACTACAGTGTAGAGTTTAGAAAATACAGACTCAATGCTTTGCCAGCAAGTATGGCATTAGATATGATATTGGGCTCAAGGGATAGGAAACCTGTTGGTTTCCTCGGACCAATAGGATCAACGCTCATCGACAGGGTGGATCATTTGGTTTTGGTAACAAGGCTTGGATCGGAAAGGGGCAAGGCTACAAGAGCAAGGGAACTATTTACAACCTTCATAAGTCTAGGCATTCTTTTTTTTCCAGTAATTAATTGTTTAATAAATATACAGAGGAAATAAACGAAGTAGATAAATTGTAAATGTATAAATGACCTATACTCTATTAGAATTTTTCTGTGTTATGAATTTTGATGGTATCAGAGCATCTCCAATTCCCTGCTTGTTGGCAAAGCATTGAGTCTGTATTTTCTAAACTCTACACTATAGTGGTTGAGCTCATTCTTAGTTGTTTCAAAAAAATATTACCAAGCAAAATAACATTTGTTTATTTATGTATTTTGCTTTGTTGTCTCTATGCTTTTTCTATTTAAAGCTAAAAAAATTTCTAGGAGTTCAACTTTTCAAATTATGAAAATTCATAAGACAACAAAATTCTAACCGAGTATAGGTCATTTATCCACTTCATTTATTTCCTTCGCATATTTATTAAACAATTAATTACTGAAACAAAGAAGAATAAATGGACTTATGAAGGTTTTAAATAGTTCCCTTGCTCCCATATCCTTGCCCCTTGTCGGTCTAAGCCTTGTTGCCAAAACCAGATGATCCACCTTTCCCACCAACGATGACCTTGCTGGCCCTAGGAAACCAACGGGTTTCCTAGCCCTTGATCCCACAATCCGATAATCTTGAGAGCAACTTCCTCTATTCAAAATCCTTTGATCAATACTTTACTCAATAATACAATTTCAACTTCTTCCTATTAATTTTTCCCATCTTCCAATCATCGACTTAACCCCCTCGTCGATATTCCTTCTTTGTCCAAAAATCCATCCTAAGTTCTATCCTCTCCCCAAAAGAAACACCCCAAAAAAACTCCCCCTTTTCCCCATGAGACCTTCCCTAAATACCATTTTCATCCTCCCAGCTTCATCCTTCCTCTGTCAAGTTTTATTTTGGGGAAAACAAATCATAAATACAACACACTAATCAAAGATAAAATAATGTTTAAATATGTTTGTCAGATTCACAGTTTGTCTCGAGCAGTAAAATAATTAATGTGAATTAAGTTTGTCAGATTTGAATTTATTTCCTATCGTCTACTTCATCGACGAATAATCATTCCTTGTCTTATTTAAACTGAGTTAGATATCATAGAATTTATAACACCACTTGATCCATAAATGTGGTTAGGATAACACAATAAATACAAGCTTGACTTTTGATATGAAGGTTTCTCATGTCTTAATTATTAAATTCAAATTCAAATTCGACAATGATGTTTGATATACAAATAAAATTAACCACATTATATGGGATATAATAATATCAAATCAACAACCACTTTCAATCCTTTTAAAATAATAATAGTATTCCTTTTCATGATTCACATAAAACAATCTAGATAAATTTATTTATTTAAACAAAACATTGAAGCTAAAATCATGAAGTTATGTTTATTTGATAATAGTTATAATAAAAATAAGAATACGTGTGTTAATATAATAATTAGTATTATTATTATTGGTTTTAAAGGAAATAAAATACATACTACAAACATAAAATTAATGAATTTTAAACATAACACCTTCAACAACTATGATTAACGTGATTAACATAGCAATATTATTGGTGTACACTAAACAACAACTATGTTATTTACCATGACTACCCAATGACAATTACTTATTGACAACAACTATTAATTACTAATGCATCACTTATGTGTAATTATAACTAACCTAATTGACCTATCTATGCATGTCAACATGATTTAAACAATCATCATTCAAACTTGATTAATTCACAACTGACCCTTGTCTCAAATAACATGATTACAGTTATTTTAACATGTCAAGTACTCATCACATCCATACTAGTGTACATATACCGGGTATGCGTGTGAGGCCAGTGTACACATAGATCATATAAATATTATAAGAAAACACCATTTTCCCTATGCATATATACTAACTGACAAAATAGTAATCCTTTTTTTCAGAAAGAGCAATCACACTTGAACGAATTGACTATCAAATATATACAACCAAATCAGCTTACTTCCAACATAATCATTTTAGCATCATCAATCGTTAATAATTAACCAATCAAGTTATAACATCATTTATACTTTAGATTCACAATGGCTAATAAATCAATCAATCTCAAGGAGAAAGGTACTTACTACCATTGACTATGTATTATAGACCCCAACCCCCAAACAATACTAGCTAACATATCCTCCCATCATAACCTACGTCTGCATCCTCCCTATCCTTTCTCTGCTATTATAGAAGTGGGACGTTGGCTTCATCGACTTGACCACATAAGAAACTGAGAGCGGTAGCATCGACTAAACAACAGACCTAGCCTCTCTTAGCAGGAATCCGATTGTCATCATCACAACAACTTGGGGAATGTGTCTCAGCATGACCCTCCCACGACCTCAGGTATCATTGTAACATAGGGTGGGAAATACATCCAATCCTCTCAACATACTGGGTCTATACCCTATCAGTTCATACTTTGTTGCTCTCAATATTACTTGAATGTGTCATCGTATCATCAATTTGGTAAATAAGGCTCTTTACAAATTAGGTACTACACCACACCTCGCATCACGTACCCGACTATTACATAGCCCCTCTACCCTACGGGTTAACACTTTGCAAACATACATTCATAACATTATTAAATCAGTAGCTGGTCCATATTATCAACATTATTTTCTTTTAGCGCATATAATCATTAAATTGATCACGAGTTGGTATCCATGTATCACATCATACATATCATATCATATCAAGAACGACAATCAAACATACATTTATGAAACAAAAAATATCCTGGTGACCACAACATAGTAATCTCTTAAGCATAATAACATCACAATCAGAGTGTAAGCATGATAACATCATAACATCATAATCAATATATAATCAGGTCTAATAGGCCAAAATATAGTTTACTTAGTATAGCCGAGTCCATAGATAATAAGCACATACAGTGTAATAAGTTTCATTAATAAACATGCCTAAGTCAAAATATGGGGCATTACATACACCCACCCTTTGGGGACGAACTTTGTCCCGAAGTTATGGTCAAAATAGTGAGGAAAAATCTCAATGCATAGTCTCTACGTCCTCCCAGGTAGCAGATCCTGGGCTATACTTGTCTCAATGGACCTTAACTTGGTCCACGTGGCGATTGCGGAGCCGTCGAACCCTACGATTCAGTATACGTAATGGTTCGACTGTAAAGGTTCCTCGTCCGAGACCTACAAGTCCTTCCAATAAAGTTTGTGAGTCTCATCAGCTATGTAATGTCGTAATATTGAAACATGAAATACTTTATGAGTTCTATGCTAGTTATAAACATGGTATATAAAAAACCTCAATACAAAATATCTTTATTTTACACACACACAAATATCTTTATTTTATAGTGTCTCACACACATAATATTTCTATTTCTATTTGGTGAAGGTATGATTTCTATTTCTATTTGGTTAAGGTATGTTATTACTAATAGTTTTTATTAATTTTTTTATTTTAAAAGACTATATAAACTTTACTCATTAATTGGAAATCATATTATACAACTTAATCACATTTCAATATAGCTTATTATATATTGATAATAAAAACTATCTTAAAATATGAATTTAGAATTTAAAATTTATGTACTTAGCAAAACAATTGCTAACAATAAATAATAATATCAATAGTTCAATAATGGATACATTTTGATTAACAATTTTAAAAATAAACATTATCTACCATATATATTGAATAATAATATAATAAATAGGTATTTAATGTAATGTAGGTCTTTATTGTTCACACATAAATGTGTAATTTGTGTGTAATGTTAATAAATCGATAATAGTTAATTTTATTACTAATAAACTAAAATAACCCATGTTGTCACTACGAGTTACCCAATAATGAGCATTAATGCGAAGCAAAGGGTGGCTATGGCAATTCGTGGCCCGCACTCTATATCTCCTACCGGTCAATCTTCTTCTCTTCAACATAAAGGTAAGATATTCCAGAGTGTCATCTTAGTGGTTTTCTTTTCGTGGCAGCTCCAAGGCACTCCTCAGATCTCTCAACTCTAGGGTGGTATAAGGGAATTGACATGGATCCGTTGATGATGGAATATAGGGGAGGGAAGGGAGATGCCTATGATTATAGTGAATCTAGCCAAGAGAACGATTGTCTATTCAACTCAACTCGTATCTACTGCAAGTTGGTTTATGAAAACATTTAGAATGGAATTAACACCGTTAAGGATGTTGCTTGCCTTAAGTGGTGCTTCATCTCTTATTGTCGATGAGGGAATAGAGGGAAGGGAAGGGAGAGGTTTGCGACTATAGTGAATCTAGTCAAGAGAATGATTGTCTATTCAACTCGTACCTACTACAAGTTGGTTTATGAAAACATTTAGAATGGCATTAACACCGCTAAGGCTGATGCTCACCTTAAGTGGTGCTTCATCTCTTATTGTCGATGAGGGAATAGAGGGGAGGGAAGGGAAGAGAAGGGAGAGACCGATGACTATAGTGAATCTAGCCAAGAGAGTGGTTGTCTATTCAGCTCATACCTACTGCAAGTTGGTTTATGAAAACATTTAGAATGACATTGACACCGCTAACGCTGATGCTCGCCTTAACTGGTGCTTCATCTCTAATGAGGAAATTTGAATGGATTTTGATCAGTGGGTGGTCATAGGGGATTCGCCTTGTTGAGTAATATCTTATCATGTTTATTCATAAAGGGGTTTTTTGAATTGTGAAGACTAAGGTCAATATATAGTAGGTATGGGGGAGGGGAAGGAGTAGGGTATGGGGGGTTTATAGATATTTGTGGGGTATAAAAGGGGTATCTAGTAAAAATATGAAATATCTTGTACAAACATGGTTTTTTAATTGAAAATATGTATTGGGAGGGGGGCTTAACAAAAATAATTTGGTAGGTATTTAAATTCAGTATCTAGTGAAATTAGGGGTATCCTTTAATATCCCATGAACAAATGTGCTATGGCATACTTTAACTAAGTGAAGACCCTATGTGGGTGGCCAACCCATGCTATATTTGTTCAAGAACCTTATTTGTATCAGTGAATTGTTAATGACATATGGGTTCACAAGTTTCTTACTAGAAAATCTATGATAAAGAGGGGCGAGGCTTCCAATGAAATCCTTATATAGCATAACAAAAATTAGGAAATGATAGGTAGGCTAGAGGCAAAGGTTGATTCGTTGGATATAAAGTTGTATATGCTAACTTACGATCTCAACATCAAGATTGAGCACTGACCTCATTCCAGGAAGTCCCTAGGTTCCCCTGTTCCTTTTGATAGTACTAATGCTCCTGGTCATGTTTAGGTTGTTTAATGTAGATTGTCACCTGATTTGTTATAATTTATAGATGTCACCCTTTTTAATAATGCTCACAATGTATTTCATGTTTTTATACTTAGACATTTGTCTTTAAGAGGAACTATACAAGTTGAACCACTTTGTATAACTAGTTAGTATTTTGGACACGAGGGTTCATCAAATTTGAAGTTATATATTTAATTAAGTTAAGGTGCGTTGGTATTAATAAAACTTGAGATCTACATGGGAGGTTATGTGTGAAGATATTTCCTATATGTTTATTTGAAAACATAACGTTGGGATGTTGTGCCTTATTTTTTTGTAGGTTCTTCCTATATGTTTATTTGAAAACATAACTTTGGAATGTTGTGCCTTATTTTTTTGGATAACCTACATAGGACTTGTGAGCCACTATTTGTTGATTCAAATATTTACTATTTATGAGACTACACATTTATTTATGTGTAACCTACATACGACTTGTGAACCACTATTTGTTGATTCAAATATTTACTATTTATGAGACTACACATTTATTTATGTGTAGTCACATTTATTTATTTATGAGACTACACTAGTTATTTATGTTTATATGTACTACGCGTTTCATGTACAGATATATGGAATATATATTTTTAAATAACTTTGGGATGTGGTGCCTTATTTTTTTGGGATAACTTACATAGGAATTGTGAGCCACTATTTGTTGATTCAAACATTTACTATTTATGAGACTACATATTTATGTTTATATGTACTAAGCATTTAATGTACATATTTATGTTTATATGTACTAAGCATTTCATGTACATATATATGCAATATATTAGTTATGTACTATGCATTTCATATACACATATATGGAATATATTAGTTGATGTTGTTTCACACAAATAATTGGGTTGGAAACTAATGCTAAGATGTGATGACCTCATATGTTCAAGCCATCTATTTGACTATGTTAAGGTCCAATGGTATTAATAAATATTGGGATCTACATGGGAGGTTATATGTGGAGATATTTCTTATCGAATTTTTTGAAAACAAAACTTTGACTTTGGGGTGTAGTGCCCTATTTTTTTTGGCGAACAATATTTCACAGGCTATACGATATTTAATGCGGTCGCTGTCACAGTGTGGGCCATTGGATCTCAGTGGCCATTGGATCCAATGGCCCACACTGCCGCGACGACAACATTAAATATCGTATAGCCTGCGAAATATTTTTCGCCATTTTTTTTAGGGTAACCTACTTTGGACTTGTGAGCCAATATTCATTGATTCAAATATTTACTATTTGTGAGATTAAATATTTATGTTTAGATGTAAAATATGTACTGCTTATTTCATGTACACATATATGACATATATTAGTTGATGTTGTTTCTCACAATTAACTAGGTTAGAAACTAATGCTAAGATGTGATGATATCTTATGTCAAACATATATTAGTTGATGTTGGATCCAATGGCACACACTGTTGCGACGACAACATTAAATATTGTATAGCCTGCGAAATATTTTTCGCCATTTTTTTTGGGATAACCTACTTTGGACTTGTGAGCTAGTATTCGTTGATTCAAATATTACTATTTGTGAGACTAAATATTTATGTTTAAATGTAAAATATGTACTGATTATTTCATGTACACGTATATGGCATATATTAGTTGATGTTGTTTCTCATAATTAACTAGGTTAGAAACTAATGCTAAGATGTGATGATCTCATATCTAAAAGATATATTAAAGTTGATGTTGTTTTTCACAAATAACTAGGTTAGAAACTAATGCTAAGATGTGATGATCTCATATGTCATTTGAGTTTAGTGAGATCATGCATGTGTTACATTGGTAATAAATTAATAATAGAAGATGTCTGATGTTGGTAATATAATAATAATAGTAGAATAGGGAAGTTTTTTTATTTTTTATTTTTATTTTTTTATAATGAACTCAAGTATGATAATGATAATCATGTATGATAATGGTAATCATGTGGTCTTATTATTAACCCATTGAAAATTTATTATTGTATTAAATTGTGTTTTGTAGCTATGAGTTGATCAACCATATAAACATAATTGTTTTAGATAGATTACATCCTTGATTTTAATAGATAATTAATTATATGATTTTGGAAGTTAACAATGTTTTTTTTTCTTGCAATAATTAACATGCCAACCACTACAAAGGTTGGAGGGTTGATTGAGAAACATCTTCTAAAAGCACATATCCACACAAAAAAATATTTAACATATCTCTAAATAAATAAAAAAGTCACCAATATAACATCACCTTGTTAGTACCCTCTATGAAATAAAAAAGATAATTATATAATATATTTGTTACCATGAGAATCCTAATATTGAAAGGAAACTAGAGATAGCTTTACAGGAAAGTGTTATCCTCTGAGATGTTCTAGGATGAATCTAGAACACACCAGGGCTCAAATTTTAAATATTTAGAGATCAATCTGTTGTACTGAAATGTAGATTCGATTTTCTTTACTCACATGTATAACAACTATTCGACAACTATTTGATACAAAAGCATCACCTCAGAGGAGTTTAATGATGTGCATTCCAAATTTTAGGTGAAAATGAGGATGAACTTAGGAGATGGAACAAAATAAAATACATGAGGTGTCTTGAGGACAAAGCTCACATTTGATGGAAGAAAATATACTAAGATTTAAAGAAAAAATTCAGTAGTTTATACAAAGTGTAAAATATTCATGGGGGTTTCACCAAATCAATGGAAAGATCGACATACATACAATAAACATTAAAAGAAACCTTCACTCACTATTTAATCACATGCACATAAGAGATTAAACAGAGGTCATATAACATGAAATTCACTATTTAATCACATGCACATAAGAGATTAGACATAGGATAACATGAAATCTCATATTTAGTCTCAACATTTGACATTACATCCATATCTCTGACACAAATGTAGGCCAAAACTACTACTCAACACTTTATCTTATTTTCAAAAAAAGTTTACATAGATACAAACTTGGTATGATAATAACAGTAAAAAGAAGTTATAGAGGAAAACATCTTTGATACAATTCATAGTCTTAATCTCAGAAACATGCCAAAACTACTACTCAACGCTTCATTTTATTTTCATTTTTTTTTTACATAGATGCGGACTTGGTATGATAATAACAGTAAAGAAAAGTGATATAGGAAAAAATATTTGATACAATTCATAATGTTAATCTCAGAAACAATCATTTGCATACAAAAATAGTAGAATGCTCTGTAGTCCCCTAGAGACCCTCTAAAAAAGATGCCAACCTTTCATTATGAATCTGAATGGTCTTGGTCTTTATATAACTAGCGAAGCAATAACCACTTTCTATTATCTTCAACTGATTTCTAACCATATTTAATTATGTCATTGTCAACCTTTTAATTATGTTGTTACACCAACTTAGTTGTCTGATTTTACCTTTTCTTACTCAAACTTTTCTTATTTCCTTTTTTTTAATTAAAGGGATAATTGTTTGTCTGCATGGCTACCCACTTGTTTGTACAATTGTTTGCCCAATTGGTATGACGGTTGTCTATCCTAAGAGCTAATGCATCATTTGGATAACCACATGTCCTTCTGGTGGCATGAAATCTTGATGACTTAGTGGTATGGATGTTTTCCCATCTTTCTCACTTGGTTTCCCTACCAGGTTCCCTCATGATTGCCCAAGAGTCTTCCTTGCTAGCTATTCTGATGTATTCCCTTGGGGTGGTAGTATGAGCATGTGATATTTGGACACTGAGTGCCAATCCTTTCCTATAGGAAAATGATTCATTTTTAGAGCATCTAATGCTATCTCAACATTAGTGGGTTTCTCACAGGATACATGATTTAACCTTATTATCATATTCTTCATACTGACCCATATTTCAAACTCAACTTTCAATTCTTCAATCATGACATCTCCTCATAATGATCTCTCTATCTCTTCAAATACTATATTTTCGTTCTTTTTCTGCATCAATATTGTCTGGTACTCTTCTCTCTTGTACATTTCCCCATTGTCATCCCATAACTGTGGTAGGCCCATTTCTAGGACATCCTTGAATATGCCCTTGAAAGATGAAACTTTTGAGGTCGTGGCTTTAACTATATTTTGAGTCTTGTTCAACATGGTCTACTTGATTATCATTTTATTTTCCAATTTTATCAAGTGAGTTATATTTGAAATCTATAGATCCTCTAGTTGTCTATTGGTCCTAATTTTGAAGTAATCAATAACTTCTATTTCTTCCTTGGGTTTCTCCCCAAGTTCCTTCTCTAGTCTCTTTGTTTCCTCTAGAGTTGTCCTGGCCATCTCTATTTCATCTTGAATCACATCACATTGATCCCATC
>LPNX010433667.1:473443-551357 GCA_001517045.1 Pseudotsuga menziesii
ATAAAAAATGACAACACATACTCCTTGAGGCATGCTTAACCCTCTTGCATCTTGGCAATGCACTATTCATGTTATTCATTGATATGTCAAGCCAATCTTGCGATTTAATCGATCACTTTTCTTAACCTCCTTGCATCTTGACGATGCGCTACGATCCTCCACCATTGATCTTCCAAGCCTTTCTCATGATTTTCTTGATCATGCTATGACCCCTTTACCACTTTAGCTCTTTGTCCGACTCCTAGTCTTATGATCTTGTTTTTAGGCACCAGTTCACCTATATTTTGGCTCTTAGTTTTCATCCCTTTATTGTTGCATCACATCTCCTTAGACTCTTTTGAGGGATTTTAAGGCTTATGGAATCTCCAGTTAATCTCTCTAGGTATTTGGATGAGGTTCTTTGGCCCCTTTTTGGTATATTTATGTGTCTTTCGAGGACTATAAAAATTGATTTATAACATTGGCTCCAGTGGGGGAAACTTTTTATTACATAAAGAGTTGAGAACTGTAGATTAGTGCCTTCTGCATTAGGTTATGGAGTTTTTTTTTCTTTTGACTATTATTCACACATTGAGCAAACACTCTTTCCACATTATTTACAAACATTGAAATGTAAAAATGGAAATGCTTTAGTGAACTATAAAAGGAACAAATGAGAACAAATTAAATGTTGCTACTATACTATATACATAGCCGTCAAATGCTTTGAATTGTTAGTATGATAAGGAAACTCTTGAGGAGCCTTCAATTCACAGTTGCCTCCATTATTTCACCATCAAGCCGAGAAAGAGTATTAGTATTGTTTCCTTGAATACTTGAGATTTGATATGGTCCTATTGATAGGTTTTCAAACTTGTCGTGCTTTCCTTTTTCTTCCCTCACGGAATCCCACTTCAAAACTAAATCTTGTGGTTGAAAATTGCTTTCCATTGCTTTTTTTTATTATCAAAGTTTTCTTTCTTTTTCCTTTGGTGTTCTTGTAATTTTAGGCTAACCTACTCTTTGTCCCACTGTATCTTTATTAATTGATACATCCTTCTCACCATGTCATTTGGTTCTCCCATTTCATTTTGGATTAGCTTCATCAAAGGAATCCTTAAATGGATTGGGAAGAGTACTTATTTCCCATAGACTAACTGAAATGGGGAAGTTCTGATAGACCTCTTGATGTTTATTCTATTATCCCACATTGCATACCTTAGATGAGCATGCCATGCCTTTTTTGTTTTTTGATAACATTTTCTTGATTATCCTGAGTAGAATTTCATAAGAATATTATGCTAGTCTATTTCCTTATAGATAGTAAGGGTAGAATGTCCTAACACAATGCTTTATATTTGGAAAAATTCTATTAATGTGACTGATATAAATTCTTGTGCATTATCAACAACAATCTTCCTCAAACATTCAAATCTGGATAGTATGTTTTCTTCCAAAAATTTAATGATCACTAAGTGATTTGTTGATCTAGTGGGGATGAATTCCACCCACTTGGTAAAGTAATCAATGGTTGTCAAAATCTACTTGTTCTAGCCACTAGAGTGAGGATTCATTTATCCAATAAAATCTAGTCCCCACTGATGGAAAGGAGTTGATGTTTTTATGGGATTCAAAGGAATTGGTTTCAGTTTTTGTTTCCATGCAAATAACTGGCACTCTGTGCATGATATCACCATGTGTTTGAGCATAGAAAATAATTTTGGCCAATAATATCATGCTTTGAGAATTTTATAGGCGGTGGGAATCCATGCATGGTGTCCTCCACAAACTCCCTTGTGAAAGTATGTGACCATTATTTATGTTTCTTCTTCTATCACACAATCCAATAATATACCCAAAGGGTCTTTCTAGTAGAGGTATCCATCCAAAACATAGTATTTAACAGCATGAAGCTTTAAATATCTAACTTGGGATTTAAATATCTAAGTTAATTGGACACTCAAGATGTATCTTAACTCTGCATCCCTCAAATCCTTGGTGAAAAAAGCTATGGCTTTCTCATCTCCTTCTTGGTTCTTCTACAAGAGCACAACTTCTATAGTATTTGTTGAAGCAAAATAAAATAAAAAACAAGAAAGGTTTAGTATTATCAAGTCTTGTTAAGACAAGGGCTTTTCATAAGGATCATTTGAGTTGCAAGAAATCTTCCTTGCATTCTTTGGTCCATTTGACCTCATTACCCTTTTTGAGCATGTTGGTAATGTTATTTATATGTTCTTCCAAGTGAGGAATAAACCTTCTGAGAGATTTTTTTTTTCCCATGAAAGACCGTAGTTCCTTCTTATTCCTGGTGATGTCTATTAATTGTATTGTAGCTACCCTCTCATGGTCAATTCTAACCCCATGTTTGGAGACAATGTGTCCTAGCAGCTTTCCTTCCTACAAAGAAAAATGTGACTTCTTGGGATTTAAAGACAATCCATACTTCCTACATTTGTTAAATGTTTTCTTTAGGTGTGACAAATGTTCATCATCAACTTTTGAGAAAACTATCATGTCATTTAGGTATATGAAAATGAACTTGTCCCTTTCACCTACAGAGGCTATGTCCATGCCCCTTTGAAATATTGCTCTTGCATTCATTAGTCAAAATTGAATATTGTCATACATGAATGTACCCCATGGATTTGTTAATGTTGTCTTCTCTCCATCATCCTTATCCATTTGTTGTTCAGGATTAAACACCCTTGTAACCTAGGGTCTGGGGTTACCAACTTACTACTAACCTCGCAAACAATTAGCTTTAATAAAGTACAGAAGGGAAAATAGGAAGAAATACTTGACTCGCCCGACTACCAACGGTTGGTTCAAGCTTGATCTTCTTCTGTTCTGCTTCTCTCCAAAGCTTCCAGGGATGCACCTCCTTCACCTGCAAAGAGAAAATTCTCCAAGTACAATATTATACATGTAGATATGATAGGTTAGATAAACAATATATCTAGTGCATAATCGAATTTATTCATCAACCATAATACATGAAAGAGGCTCAACACAATGTTGGAAGAAAAATTCTCTTTATTAACAATCAGTGAATGAGATAAGAGTACAACCCAACGCTTGAGACAAGGACTCCTCTGCAACCAAAGGACTTTGAGTTCTGCTGCTCCAAGACTTCTGAAGATATACCAACAGCATAACTTTTCTCTCCAAACTTGATTGATCAATGCCCTCCCCAAGGCCTCTATTTATACTTTGGGAAATAGAGTGATTTCGAAGGTTGAGGAGGTTGAGATAGCTGGGATGGTTAATGATTAGGGCCCAACTAATCTCCATTAATCATGATTTATATTTTTTAATGTCGAATCAAGATGTACACGACTATTAATATAGGCAACCCGCGTATGACACGCGAGTTGCTTAAAGGAAACCCACGTATGCTAATGTACGCGGGTTGCAATGGAGATAGTCGTGTACAGTACACGAGTTGTCAATGGGAAAAGTCGCGTACATACATGAGTTTCAATGAATATAGTCGCGTACACCATTCAACACTTAGAAAAATAATATGGCAAGCTGGTTGAAAGGTAAATGCATCTCATGTCATGCCCATCTATAGTGTTTTGGCAAATTTCAATCCTAAGATGTCCTTTTGTGTACCAACATAAGGAATGTTGGAACTCGGACGGAGAAGTGCCATTTGGGTTGATAACACCATGGCTACTTGATTGTATCTTGAGAAACCATGAATAATAGATATTTTGTTTTCCCCTACCACTTTCTACAAAGTATGGTCCATCTTGTGCAAGGGGTAATTGTGTTTGAAGGAAAACTTGTCGAGGTTTCTAATTTCCAACATAATATGATTTACCCACTTTTATATCTAGTTGGTACTAAGTTGGCCACCCATTCTGAGTATCTTAGAGGAATTATGATTTTGGGATCTAATAACTTATTCACCTCCTTTTCAATTATAGGCAACAAAATGGGTTAGCTTGCCTCAACTTCTGTTTGAAAGGATTCACTCCATGATTTATAGGTATCTTGTGTTGTATTAGAGATGTATCATAGGTTCCAAGATCTTCATATTTCCATGAAAATACATCTATATACTCTTTGAACATTCTCAAATACCTTTGTTTCACTTTTGGAGGCAACAATTTTGACAATTTGTTATACTTTGGATCTTCTAATGTACCTATATTGTAGTCTTCAACAACCTCATCTTTAGGTTAAATAGTAGGCTTGGCAATAATATAATTTTTGTCAAACAACCTCTCCAAAGGCACCAAGAATGTCACATGCCCCAATTTTGCAAAAAAAAACAATTTTATATTATTTGACGAACAATATGTTAAATTTTATGCTAAGTTGTAATTGATGACCAGTGGGGTCAAGAATAATTAATGTAAATTCAGAATATTTTATTTATAAATAAATAAATGAGGAGACAACAGCTTAGGCGAGCTGTTAAAAGAGTGTTTATTGGTCAAATTGGTGGAGACTGGGTGGAGAGCAAACTGAAATGTGGCAGCATCCTCAAACTACTTCCAATTGTTGCAGGTGGCAACCTCCCTATATTTGTGGTCATGATTCCCCAAGAAAGTGGAATCAGAGCAGGTGGCTCAATTAATGAAAACTAACCCAGAAAGACCTAGACACATCTACAAAATTTACCATTGAAGAGAGCTGGGACTGCTCATTCTAGAGAAGTGATCATTCAGGGTGAATGGATTTACTTCAGATAAATTCAATGGAGGAGAATTTGGAAAGTGTTTGAGGGGATAACTGCTGAGATTGATCTAGTGCAGCTTTTAAGCTGAAGACCATGCTGCTGAGAGCAGATTTTTTTACTGAGGTATTGAACTAGTCAGGTGACAGAGGGTTCTACAGTTGTATTCTCCACCCAGTTCTCAGCCAAGAAGACCAGGAGTAGGCTCGGGGGTCCTGAGGAAGTTCTGTTTGAGCGCTCTCCAGGAGATTGGTAGGGAGGAACGACCTCCTAAAGCTGTTGTCGTCTTGTCCTCAACAGGTTCTATGTTATTTTATTTTATTGTCTTAATTAAATAAATCTTAGTTTATCTGCTACATGAATGTTAAAAAGTTCTGAGTTTGTGAAATGTTAGATTTAGTGTTCTTATTGAATTGTTTATGGAAATGAAAATGATTTAGGAAAATAATGAAATAGAAATGAATTAAATTTCTAAGCTGTGTTTTTCCACACCTCGTTATAGGCCGTACTCTAGCATAGTTAGATTGCTTAAGGTAAATGAAATAATTTTTGTAATGGAATGAGAATAGTAAATATGATTCTGCATCTATATGTAAATGAAAATAGAATTTATTTCAATGTTTACAGTACAATGAAAAAAAAACAGTGTTGTAGTTTGCTTATATTTATTGCTTTATTTAGTTTATCTAGATGAAATTACAAGTGAAAGAAATAGTAATATACACTAGTACCATAGTATTAATATACTATTAAGAAATACAAGTTTATAGAAGATAATAACTAATAGCCGAGAAAATATATAGACAAGTTAATAACTAAACAGTTCTTGAAATATTAACTTAATCTTAAATTATTACTTATAAAAACCAGATTAGGGTTTTGTTATAAACCCTTCATTTATGAAAAATAAACTGAGTTCTAGGGTTTTGTTATAAACCCTTCATTTATGAAAAATAAACTGAGTTCTAGAGTTAACATTCTTTTCCTTATAGAGTTACAATTAATTATATTTTATAGAGTAGTAAATAAACATGAATATAAATATAAATAATAAACGAAATAAACTAAGAATTACATATATAGGTGCATTTTATTTTTAAACAAATAGGTTTATAATCTATGAAAGAAAAACCTAAGGGTCGAAACCCCTTTGACTATTCTTTCCAAATACAATTTAATCCTGTATAAAATATATTCAGTTATATGGATAACTGAGAATTAAAAATAACAAGTAAACTATAAACTATGTATTAGATTGACTGCAGTCTTATTCTTGAAAATAAAATGTATTTATAAACCTTTTATCAGTAAATCAAATACTTCATTGACAGGTTAATGAAATAACAGTCCACATGTGAAATTAAAACTGGAAACAACAAGAACATAGCTCAAATACATTTATAAAATAAAAAAATTTACACAAGGGTCCTTTCCAATAAACCCTAACTAATATACTTTCTGGACTGATAGTGTAAAACCTATAAATTTTATATTATCACTGTTCCATAGTCTTCATCTTAAAACTATTTACTTATAAATGTTTATCATTAACAATAAATTACTTAACTTACAGACGAAGAAGAAAACCCTATTTACAGCATTATCATTTAAAGGATTGATTAGAAAAAAACTAGAGTAAACGAAACAGGAGTCATTTAAAAACCATGAGTTCAGGAAAAACCCTTTTTATCTTAAAACCAAAATATTATATTATCAAGCCGTAAGGCTGAAATCTTTGTTACATAACCAAAAACTACATGTAAATCACGGCTTAAGAACCAGAGCTACCCAGCGAACACCACAAGGGTTTTAAAAACAAAAACTGAGTAATAAAAAAGACTAAGCATTAAAACCATTGAAGGAACCGAAGCCATGCTTCCCTTCAACTGTAAACTCCTTCCAACAACCATTTTCAAGTAGGGAGATGCCACGACAAACCGGGGCTTACCCGTTATGGCCACGAAGTTAACCAACGCTGGAAAGGCTTGCCTTCAATCTAAAGTCGTGGCTGTAACCTGTAAGTCCAAGCCAAATCAATAGATAGGAATTTTTATTCATCTTATTAAAACCATAACTAGAAATTAATGAAAGAGATAAGAGCAGGGTAAGAATTTTACCTGCAAACAAGAAGTCTGGAGCTGAGAAGGAGACTGAATCAGTTCGAGTAACTGCACCAGGAATAAACGAAACCCTCATGCCAATCCTGTGACAGAGGCAGCAAGGTTCTTATTCTATATTTCACCGATGAAGGAGCAAGTCACGAGTAGAGACAAGGGAAACGCTATGTCCAGTTCTCAAAACTACTGACAGAGTCAAGAAACCACTCTATCGGCACGTCTGTGAATCGGAGAAATTGAATCCCCCACTTGGGCCTCCACCACCTCAATCCTCCATCTCTCGATAGCAAGCTCACAAGCAAAAGGCAAGCTTGGGAAGAACACAAAAGTGCTCCAAGGGACAAAGGGATGCAGACTCAAGCACAAGTTCTGCCAACAATGGACTATAGTTTCTTTGCTCTCAATTCTCTTATATGCCTTCAATGTACCAAAAAGTTCCTTATATAGCTTTTCAAAGGGGTAATGAAAGGTCGAACCCGAGCGATCTCAAGGCATATGGGAGGCCAGGAGTCAAGTGAGTCGGATCCATGTCAAGGAAAACTCCAAAAGGATTTGGATTTTGCACACATCCCAATGTATGCAGTTTTAGGGGTCAAACCCACGTATATACACGATTAGGGGTTTAAAAGTCACGTCTATGGATTTTCACATATTTGTAGGGATGGTCTAGGAAACATCAAAGGACAAAAAATGGTCCATGGGGTCTAAGGAGTTTGCAGAGGGACAGGGGAAGGCCATACAAGTATGATTCATCTGGTGTGATAAAATCAGCTATAACAGATGCCCCCTAATGTGTGAGGTCAGAGGGGTCATACGATGGCCGAAATACATTATAATTCCATCCTAGAAGTGGAGTGATGAAGAATCCCAAATGGAAGACCAACCACCCAATCAACATAGTACAATGATACAACTCCACACATAACTGCAAATACATATAGCAGTCCTAGATACATAAGAGTACAATGGCCATGAATAGGCATGATACAAAATATCACATAAGTGGTCATCGCCACGTACAATATACATAGATTAGAATCTCCATGATGAAGATATACAAAGGATCATGATCTTTATAATGGCTAAAGATATACAATGGATCAAGATCTCCATAATAGTTGGAAATGTCTGACATATACTGGAATCAAGTCACGAGAGCTGAAATATCATGAACACTGGCACGATCAAGGAGGTAGCATATAAGAGATGCCACCAATATAGAAGGTCTTCTACACAAACCGCTACGAGTACATGTCCTACTATGTGAATAGAGGTGTTGAGGTCAAACATAGTAGTCCATCGTCTAGTTACCGGTCATTGATGTATACCGTTAATAGACGCGAGATCACCCATCGATAATGAAAATGGGAATCAAGGTACTAGAGTGCAAACTAACAAGTGTGAATAAATGCCTTGAGGTCAAACACTTGAGAGGATCCATCTATCAGGGGACATTGATGTATTCCAAAAACTGTCGATGGTGAGAGAACCTGCCATTGATGACTACAAGTCTCAAGGCACTCAAAAATGACTTTAGATTCCAATCCTAGAATAAATGATTTGGAGTCGATGGGATGAAATCCGCTAGAAGGAGGGCATTAAGGCATCCCCCATCATCCAACACGAGGTACTCAGCAAAGCTGTATAATGTGGAAGGACTCGATCATAAGGTGCACAAACCAGTAACTGTACCGGGAATGACCGACATGCAAAGTCAAGATAACTGAGGAATGGCAGACTCAGGTTTCAACTTCCTTCGAACAAGAGCATAACGGCCAATGGTGATCGAATAAAGGCAGCATAGACTCAATATATAAAATTGGGACATCTCTGTGACACAGGAGGCATCGACAGAGGCACCATAGGGATTGGAAGCTTAACCAGTCGGTGGAGATAAACTCAGATAAACGAGTACAACTCCTAAAGTCAAACTATAAACCCAACCAATAGATGTGATATACAATGCTCTGTTCGAAGGCGACACGACTCGACAGCTGCCAAAAGATAACATCTTTTCTTGTCCGGCTTTTTGGTTTTTTGATTTTTTTGGAATTTTTCAAATGTTTAAAAATCTTGAAAAAGAATAAAATGGATTTATAGTTACAGACTAGGAGGAGACAAGTGTCATATGGGAAAACAAACTAGTTCCAAGAAGTGGAACATACCTATTCTCAATGCAAGGATACATGTGTAGGATAGTGACACTCGGGGGAAAGTCCCCTCCTGGTAAAAATAGGGAATCAAGCTGCAAAGGATATATAAAATGGCTTTGCATGGCTAGACATGAGACAAGCTCGGGCTATATGGATGAAACTCAATGTCAGGGAAGCCGGTGTAAGGCTCAATAAGGCAAGAAACGCTCATGATAATGCAATTACAACTTTATATAAGGGAGTCTTGAGGGAAATAGGCTAACAAAAGATTAAGAGGAGTATGAGGCTCTTGCGAAATGTCATGGCAATACTATACAACGGAATCCCACACCCTAAGGGACAAAATATCAGCATGGGAACCAAATGCAAATAAGGTGCTAACTAGGGTACCCATGTAAGGTCAAGCTCTACCACTCATATCATGCCACTTCTAAAACAGCAAGAAGGTTCCGTGACACAATAGAGTGGGTTCGTACCTAAGGCTATAATGAAACGGTCATAAGGTCATGCACAATGCAAATGGTAATGAAACTTAACCTATATGCCAGTTTAGACATGATACCTGAAATCGACATGAACAGGTCAATCCAACAGCTGAAACGACACTCAGAAAGGTCTCCTACATCATAAATTAGTCCAAAAACGGTCCAAAAGGATTAGAAACGGTCCAAACTATAAGAAAGGGGGTAAAAATTTTCAAATATTTGAAAATTTTCTATAAATATTAAATAATTCAAAACATTATAAAACATTTGAAACTTTTACCAATTTGAGCTTAGAACTTCAACAGCGAATTCCAGGAGATCCAGCTGGCAGAATCCACTACCGTTTTCTCCAGGTACTTACCCATGCTCTACTCTTTCATTTAGATGCAAATTTTGTCAAATTCCATGGTGTATTTGGTTTTCTAGGCCATTCTAAGATAGGTGGCATGACCCACGCGGAAATCGAGGGTTTTTCCACGTATAGGGCTGGATATACGCAGAAAATGCCCCCAAACCTGCGTACATACGCGGCTGTTTGGCAAACAGTTGTGTATGCAGCTGCGCTTAAGATTTTTCAAGTGTTCCAATGGACAAAATTCAAATTTTTTGTGCAAGATGGCCTTAGAATGAAGAGAACATGAACATGGTGATGTAGAAGAGGTAGTAAGAGTAGATCTAATTGCTCAACAAGCGTTACGTGCATGTGGGCTATACAAATTTTGGTGTCTTGGTGGCTTAAGAGCTAAACTAGGACTACTGCAGATGTTAGTGGACTACTGGGATCCAAACTCAGAGTCGTTCTAGATAGATGGGATGTCCCTCACCATAGAAGTGGAGGACATATACTTTATTATTGGACTTTCCTGACAGGGGGAAGTAGTGAACCTACATTCTCGTGGGCCTAGAGGTGGCCTGACTATAGATGAGTACATTGCGGTGTACTGCTATTCGGACATGGAGAAGGTGGGGGGTCAGATCCCAACTAAATCCATACAGGTGCAGGGCCTAAAGGCCATCCTACTGACACTGGGCAGGATAGCGGGCTTGGATTCACTCCACCAGACCTCGTGGCCTCTGATGTTCTATGCAGTGGAGTGCATGAGACCCACGGTATACGATTGGAGCATTGCGCTACTAGGCAACGTGAAGCACCAGCTCAGTGAGTGCAATATGGGTAGAGTGTGAAACTTCGGTTTCAGTAGCATACTGAGCACGTTTTTCTTCAAGCGTGTTCCAGGATTGAGTCCTAGAGTTGATGTTCCTCTACACGGGGTTCGAGATCTGGCCCAACGGCATTGGGCGGATGTGATGCATAGGCTGGGTGGAGGTAGGGTGTCCAACCCCTATCCAACTGATTTATTTTCATGGTCGCGACGACAGATAGTTGCCATCAATGCCTACCCCTATGTGGGGATAGATTTTCGAGGAGACCCGGACATGCCGCTACCACCAGGATCAACATACGGAGACATAGGTAACAAATCTTGACCCTCTCTTTAAAATTTTTGAGTTATTAAATTTTTTTGTGTTTTTTGATTATGTAGAATCAAAAGACATGTTTTTGGGTGACAATACATAGTGACATCTACCATGTGTATGTAGATGTGGGACCACGGTGGCCTGAAGGCTTTCCTCTTCATAGACGGAGGGGAAGAGGAGACGATATCACGGGTGTGGATGTGGAGCAGATGCTCCAAAGCATTCATACCAACTTCATGAGGCTAACACACAGAGTACCCATGGCATAAGTCGAGGACTTGCCTGAGGCCATGCAGCCCCAGGTGGTGGGTGTACCATGAGCATGGGTGCGGTTATTTCGACAGATAGCTAGAGCCGTAGTGACATTTCACGATCACAAATCCCCTCCTCCTCCACAGGATTAGATACCTGGGAGTGATACATTTTATATTACCATGTATTATATTTTGGGGAATCGAGAGCCCCATTTTTGTACTATTTATTACCACATTTTGGATGTTAATAAAAACTTTTATGATGATCGGTTTATTTATTTACATGTGTAAAATTTTTTATGTTTGTGATGAGCTTATTGAGTATGAAACAAATGCCAATCTAACACATAGTTAGCATATGAGTCAGCAACTTGATTATTAATTCTTGGAACATGTATGTATGTTATATTGTCAAATTTTCCTCCTAATAATCTCACACGTAAGAATCTTCTTAATAATGTCGGATCTCTAACATGGTACAAACCATTAAGCTGTGACACTACTAACTCCGAATCAAGTCGTACCTCAAGAGAGAGAATGTCATGTGAAATGGCATCTCGTAGAAGCTCAATAACGACACTATATTCAGCAACATTGTTGGAAGATGGCCGTATACATACGCCTCCTTAAGACAATACCTGACCCATAGGAGTATAAATCACCCAAGCAGCAGAGGATGAGTGTTGAGTGTGACGGTTCGCACCATTCACGAATCCTATGAAGGTGGAAGATTCCATTGACATCTGCCAAAAGAAATGGAAACTAATCACAAACCTGATCACGATAAAAAAAAAGACTTAACTATGTACAAGTGTACAATAATATACAATAACCAGCCCTGGCTGAAAATCATGCATAGTACTTCTTGAGATAGATCCCATTTCTAGGCTCCGCCAAGGTCGTTCCCTCATAATCCACTAACTCATAAGCCCCATTATTTAACACACGTTTAATGATGTAAGGCCCACACCAGATGGGGTTAAACTTTCATTCCCCCAAGGGTTCTTTCGGTTGATCCCACAAAAGGACCAAATCTCCCTCACTAAACCTCCTTGGATGGACAGAATTATCATACTGGACCTTTACACGACGCTTATTTACTTCTAGAGCCACCAAGGCATCTCGACGCTACTCATCAAGTTGCTCAAGGTGGACCAAACGCTCCTCCAAGGGTGAAGTGTCTTGTAAGAGCTCTATGGCTAGCTTCAAAGAAGGAATCTCGCATTCAACCGGTAATACCGAATCCACTCCATGTACAAGCTGATATGGAGAAAAACCCGTGCGACAGTCTTAACAATGGTTCTATACGCCCACAAAGCAGGATATAACATAATGTGCCAATTATTCTTGCTTTGTGCGATGGTTCATTGGAGAATGGATTTGAGTGATTTATTCACTGCTTCTACCTGTCGATTCGCTCGAGGGTAGTAAGAGGAGGAATGCTCTTGTTTCTACCCTAACTTTGATGCCAAATCTTCCATCATACGATTTTGAAAGTGTGAGCCATGGTCAGTGACAAGCTCTTTCGGAATTCTGAACCGAGTAATAATCTGGTTGAATACAAAGTGCGCGGTTGTATCACCGTTGGATTTAATTGTAGGCATAGCCTCAGCCCATTTCGTGAAGTAGTCGATAGCCACTATGATATGATGATGCCCCCCAACTGAAGCTGGGTTGCAATCCATAAAATCAAGCCCCCACTTAGTGAAGGGACCGACGGTGATGATGGGATGTAACGGGGCAGGTTTCAAGCACATATTACGTGCAAACACCTAGCAAGGGTGGCACCTCTTGACCGCATTCGCATCTACCAGAAATAACCCTCTCTTTAAGATTTTTTGGGTTGTAGAAATCCCAGATAAATGACCACCACACACCCCTCCGTGGCAATCATTCAGCACTACCTCAGCCTCCTCATGTGCTAAACAAGGACGTAAAGTGGAATCTACCCCACGGCGGTACAAAGTGTTATCCACTATGAGATAATTCTTAGATACGTGATGTAATCCTCATCGTTCATCCCGTGAGAGGTGAGTAGGGACCTTCAACATTTGTAGATATATAATGATATCCCATACCATGGGTCTAAAGTTGAGATTAAGAAGATGTGCTCATCGATAAATGTATCTTCACAAACCAAATCCTCGGCCTCGCTTGGGAAATCCGATATAAGCTCTGCAAAAATTAACGATTTCTTCGATTTTTCCGAAACAAACTCGAGGTCAAATTCTTGCAGGATGACAATACATTTATTATATTTTCCCCCAATCATCCTTCAAGTGAGGATGAATTGAAAGGGATTGACATGGGTTACAACCAAGGTCTGGCGAAGGAGAATATAATGTCTCAACCATTGAACCGCATGTATGGTAGCTAAGGCAAGATTCTCAACATGGGAATAACGAATCTTTGCGTCAATAAGATTTCGGCTCAGATAGTATATGAAATGCTCTTGGAGCTCCTCATCCTCTTGAACCAAAACCATACCAATTGTCTCCATGGACGCGGCCACATAAAGTAGAAAATCACAGCTATAGTTTGGGGGACTAATCACCGAGGCCGATGCTAGGGCTCGCTTGAGCGCATCAAAGGAATCCTGGGCTTGCTCATCCCAACAAAAGGTGGTGTCCTTCTTCAAAAGACGCATGAAGCCTCTAGTCAAATTGGAAAAATTGACAACGAATCTCCGTAAGAAGTTTGCCATGCCTTGCAAACATTGAAGATGATGAATATTCTTCGGGGGAGACAACCGAAGTATTGCCCCAACCTTCAAAGGGTCGACTCTTATACCCTCTTTAGAAACAATGAATCCTAATAAGCGACCTGACTTCACACAAAATATGCACTTGCAAGGATTTAACCTGACCAAATAATGGTAGCACCTTTTGAATACCAATCTTAAATGATAGGAATGACACATTCTCATATGAGAATGAGCATCAAGGTCATCCAAAAACATTTTGATAATCGATTTGAGATTGTGGAAAATCAAGGTCATTGCCCGCTGAAAAGTAGCTCCGGCGTTCTTAAGGCCAAAAGGCATTTTCCGATATGCAAAAGTTCCCCAAGGACAAATAAATGTAGTCTTATGTTGGTCCTCAGGTTTAATTTGTATATGATTATATCCGGAAAATCCGTCCATAAAGGAAAAAACATCGCTACCCGCACACTCATCCAAAATCTGATCAATAAATGGTGTGGGGAAATTGTCCTTAGGACAGGCACGATTCAAGTCACGAAAATCAGTACATATGCAGATTGCTCCCTGCTTCTTATCAACCAGAACAGGGTTTGAAACCAACTCTGTCAAGGGAATGGGATAGATAAAACCAGCTTTCAACAGTTTCTCTATCTCTGCCTTAATTGCGGGTGCTTTCCTAGGATTCACTGCATGCAAACGTTGTCGAACAGGCTTAGCGTTGGGATAAGTCTTAATCTCGTGTTTGACAATGCGAGGGTCGATACCTGGCATTTCATCATAAGACCAAGAAAATATATCATATAATTCTTTAAACAGCTCAGTGTATTCTAGAATCTCAGCATGGGAACATTCTGCCCCAATATAGACATTCTCTATCCTGCCAGGATCGCGAGAGATATTGATAGGAATCGTTGGAGATATATTTGCCATGTTCTCATCAGCCATCAGACTAGGAGAGCTTAATGGAACCATGGGACTACCAATTATCTCACTAAGAACCTCCCTAAAGTCCTCACGCTCCAAGTGGTCAAGCTCGGGAAGAAAGTAAGATCTATGATGGAGCTCTTACCATGGTGGCTCAACTCTTGACATGGCCTCAATAATCATTTCGTCTGAAGGAAAAACACTATCAAGGTAGTCGTGCATGTGAGAGGACTGTACTTCCCATGCAGGAAGCACATAAGGGTCCTCCTCCTTTGTCCATGAAGAGGAAGGACTAGACTCTACAACACACTCAAGATTAGCTTAATAAGCTACCATAGTTGCAAGCAACGACACGTCTGCCACGATGGGCTCACTTGAAGTGCTCGGTGTAGGAAGAATCCAAGGATCTTTCATATGACTCGTGCGAAAAGACATCGATCTCATAGATGTTGAAGCCTCACTGGAACTAGACCCTATCATAAGGATAGGCACAGGGCAACTAAAGCTTCCCATGAGGGATGGATACATGCCCACACCCACACTCCCAGTTGCCGGCCGAGAGTGCTCTACAATCGGGATCGAAGATCTCGAAGATGTGGTAACCAGCAGATTCTTGAATGACGTTTGATCAATCGTAATTATCTTCCCGTTAAATGGAAAGCATACAACGCGAAATAGGGAAGAAGCTACAGCTTGCATACTGTACATCCAATTCCTACCCAGCAAGAGATTGTAGTCAAGGGGCGCATCAACCACCTCGACTTCTATCGCAACGGTCTTTTCTCCCAAACGGACCTTAAGGGAAGGGAGAATCCCGTGCGGCCTAAATGATCTCCCATCGAACGCAGTTAACATGGTCACAGACTTAGAAAAATCAGGGGAACCGAAACCCTTCCAACATGATAAAAACATCACAAAGCAGTAGTGCCTTCGTCAATCATAGTGCGCTTGACGGTCATATTAAGAAATTCTACATGAATCAAAAGAGACACATAGTAAGGAAACCGAGGCTGAAGCCCTACGGTTTCAAATTTAATCACAGAGGAAGAATTATCATCATTCACACCAAGGGAAGAAAGCAAATTCTTCCTTTGCGAAGGACAATTCTGAAGTACTTCTAATGCAGACATCGCACAAGGAGTGTGGCCCAAATCCTCAATAGCAGAATAGTTCTGGGCAGCTCGGGCATTAGGATTGTGCCCCGAACGCTTAAGGACTCCCTTAGGAATGTGAGGTGTAGCTTCAGGATTATCCACAGGTTTTTCAATACGCAAAGGAGTTCCTGGTGGATCAGGCTCCTTACCTGGGTTGGGTTGTTACAAACCATAGTCCTTCACACAGGTCACAAATTTCGCAGCACGTACCATGTTAATGCAACCATGACCACTACCCTCCAACAGATCTTGATCACCGCCAGACTGGTCATGGGTCCTCGAGTTCATATTTTGATTGTGAGGTAAAGGGTTAGTCTGCACAGCTGGGCCCTGTGCTAAGAATCTCGAGGCTTCATCGATACAAGGGCACAAGTAAGTGAGGTGATCCTCCTTACACAACTTGCAAGGAAATTTAACCTTACATTTAGCTTGCTTGTCCCCCCCAGCATCATGGGCGTTCTTGCCATTATTAGCATTCTCGTTCCTATTCCCACCCTTACGATTATTCTTACCCTTCTTTTTATTCCGTCCGGGCTGCTGGTTACCCTTCTAGTCCGACGATTGCACTGAAAGCACACTCGCCATTTGGGTGGGTTGAGACGAAGTCGTGGCTTGTCCCAAAGCAGATTGGTTGATTGACAATTGACTAACTTGTTTTGCAACCGAATATGCAGGTTTAGCACTCACACAACCAACAATGCCATCGGCATGTGGTCCAGGTTTAACTTTGGGGTCGAAACTAGAATGCGGAGCGTTGGGAATGATCTCATATAACAAAACGGATTGAGCATAAATCAAATCCAGTTCCTGTGCCCTAAAAATGGCTTGTTCCTCATTTTGCACTCCGGATGTAGAAACATCCTTCGCTATATACGGCAATAACGACTTAAGGAACCATTCAAGGAGGAATTTTGGCAGTATAAAGGCTTTAATTAACCTCTTCTGTCTACGCCACTCTTGGATATGATACAAGATATGTGTGGCTTTATCCTGCTGAAATTTCGACAAGAGTTCTGTACCAATGTCATAACACACTGGTAGCTAGAAGTGGTTAAGAAAAGTCATCGCTAGGTCATCGAACAAAGCGAATGCCCCCCCTAGGTAGCTTTATATACCATTTTGTGGCAAGCCCTATAAGGGTGCGTTTAAATAGCCTTAAACAGATTGAGTCCTGGTGTAAGGAATTCGAAGAGCACCATAGGTGAAAGGTAGTAACATGTTCGTTCGGATCCTCTCCCGGTTTGCCCTCGAATTTGGGTATGTCTGAGGGAAGCTTAGTAGGGACAACAAGCTAAGCCGAGTCATGAGCTACAGGATCGTTCGTCAATCTCGACAAGTCAGGAATATTCAGCGTTGCGAGGAAAGGGAGCCTAGGATGATTAGGTCGATGGACTACTCCCTGATAGTTCTGATTCACATAGGTCTGATTACCATAACCACCATGGCCCTGGCCATAGTGCCCTCCTCCCATTTTACCCATATAGGGTGGCATGGAAGCACCATAGTGTGGTGTACCTTGACTATTCAGAGCTACAAAGCCATAATTTGGAGAGTAAGCGAGTTGTTGATACCCATACCCATAAGGTGAAGAACCCTTTCCATACTGCGTCCCATAATAAGGTCCACAAGTCATCGCATGAGATGTCCCATGAGACAATCCGTAAGTAGGAATATACGCTCCGGAAGTAGGAATATACATTCCAGAAGTAGGAATATATGCTCCAGAAGTAGTAACATGACCTCTAGGAGTATGAACAAAACCTACCGAATAACAGGTGGTACAGGAACCTGAGACACAACTGGTCGAGTAACAGCAGTACGGATATGACTCGTAGCAACGTTCCGGCCCAAAGGACCACGTGAATGAGGTGGAGGGTTAACATTCGAAGAACTAGGGACAGAGGACAGAGGGACTTGTGTAATTATGTACATGTTATTCCCTATAGTCACTCGTCTCGGATCTAGTATCCTAATAGGATCGCTAGCGCTAGGCCTAGGAGGAATATGTGATGTAGCTTCCACCGTCGGGATGGAAGGTGCAATGTGACTTATGCTCCCAAAGCTCTCCGCATGGTAAGGAATGAGAGTGCCCCCAGGCATAGTGTTAGGCTCAAACTCCGACTCAACATGAAATGCAAAATCATGTGTAGGAAAACCAGACATACCATAACTACCATAACTAGTGCTCGTGGGTTCAAAATGAGTCTCATCATCCTCCGGCCTTCCATACTGGTGATGCGTCAATGGGGGATCAACACTAGAGTAAGTAGGTCTATCATGAAAAGTACCTATCTCAAATATCACAGGACCTAACTTAGTCAAATCAGGTGAAGGATCATAGTTAGGAGTAAACTCCCCATCTTCCACTTAAATGAGAGAAGGTGGTTCAGGAATACCTTCAACATGGTCTCCCATCATGTGTGAATCAATGTGCAAAGTAGTTCACCTGGACTGTCTATTTCTCTCTCCCAAAGGAGGAGGATATGTAGAAGGCGAAAGTTCTGCTAAATGAAAAGAACGGCGAGGTGCCGCACCCGAATCAACAATGACTCAAAAAATATAAAAGACTCTCTATCTACGTAAACCGTAGGTAAGCTAACATGCACAGAGCAATCACCAATAAAATCTAAATCCAAACACAAGCAATCAAGGGTAGGATAAGTGAGCTCCCAAATGAAGCCAGTATGTCTCACCTAGGAGAGGCTTGAGACTCCCATACACAACAAGCAGAGGTACATAACCAATTATTGTGGCCCTTGGCTTCAATGCATAAAGCGACTGTGTTGTTCGACCCCAACCTGGTCAGGACACCCGCAGAATAACCCCTACAGAGTACCCCCTCGATATCCTAGGTAAGGCCACTAAGGTCACCTCAATATAATCAATGCTTAGGCGGACAGTCGCAGACGGGATTGACCGTATGGGTAGGGTAACAAAGCCCGAAACTCTCGAAAGAGCCCCCAGATACGAATACAATCCTGGAAATATCTCCAGTGCTACTCAGTTATGACTAGGGGTCATCCCAATCAATAACCACTCACACTTCCTCGTGCTTAACTCCCTTTTGAGAAGAGGATACTGAGAAACACTGGCTATACCAAGGAATTTCACACACTCACCTAGACAGACACATACATGTTGTTGTTTAGTGGTCTTGGAGAATTTACTCACAATGAACTATTCCAAGACCGTAAAACCTAATCTTGTTGGTGAACCCTATCAAATAAAATAGTGTAGTTCATTTTAATTTAAGCATTGATTTAATTGGCTCTATTAATCAAAAGAGGCATATGGCCGTGCAACTAATGGCGTTATGACATGGCATGCAGTAAAATGCACACCTAACAATCAATGCAAATGCATTGTGTCCATGAAAAATAGGGTATGCTACTACGTGTAATGCACAATTTTTCTTCAAATGAAAAATGCAAATTTTCCGATATGAAATCCTGACTAATACTCCAAAGCAAATCTAATGCAAGTACTATGCAAAATGCAAGATGCAATGCATAATGATAAGCAAATATTTTTGGATTTTTTGAAATAAAAATGAGATTCTAAAGCAAAAGAATGGTTCTACAACCCCCAAACTCTGCAAGCACACTCAAAAAACACTCAATAAAAGTACTAAGGTAAAATAAATCTAATGCACTAATCCCCAAAACAAAAAATCAAAAATGCAATGACAAGAACATTCTTCAAAAAAGAAAATTTACTCTAAAAAAACGTCTCTGGTAAGAAATAGAGGTGTATACAGACTCTAGTAGTATCAAAGGAGACTCAACAATCATCAAAATTCACCCAACAACCATCCATATTCCTCTAGAAGGAAAAACTAAGGGCATACGCGACTGTTCACAGTAAACCCGTGTGTGTACGCGGAAATAGCAAAGAAACCCGCGTATATATGCGACCGTGAGTTAAAAACTCGCGTACAGGAAGAAAGGTGTATAAAAATAAAGGAAAACAGACAAGTTGAGACAAACTTCACACCAATCAGACACTACCAGGAAAACATGCCCCCAGATCCAACACAGAAACAAGAGAAAAAGAGCAATTCAAAGTCATTGAATGCCGATAAAAACATCCCCAAAGGACAACTATTAGGAAGTCCCCAGCGAAGTCACCAATTCTATTATGGAGAGAAATTCCTATGGCTTGGGGTACCACAATAGACAGCTTGACTCCAAAAATCAATCCTTTCCAATATGCAATAGAAATAAAATATCTAACACTAAAGGATGAGAGCTCGTACATTATTCTGGACGGTTGAAGTAGATATCTGTTGAGCTTTCCAACTTCATCTTGAATTGATAAATCACTTCCTCAACAACAAGTAAACAAGACAAGCATACTATATATATTGGTGTTACATCTATTCTAGCATATATAATCAACAATGTATAAGCATTTGAAATCATCCATGGATAAAATATTCATTCAAACATACATTATTGGACAGGAAAAGATATTTCTGTTAATATAAAATCAGAGATTACAATGGATACAACCTCTGTCGACACGTCTGTGAATCGGAGAAACTGAATCCCCCACTTGGGCCTCCACCACCTCAATCCCATCTCTCGATAGCAAGCTCACAAGCAAAAGGAAAGCTTGGGAAGAACACAAAAGTGCTCCAAGGGACAAAGGGATGCAGACTCAAGCACAAGTTCCGGCAACAATGGACTAAAGTTTCTTTGCTCTCAATTCTCTTATAGGCCTTCAATGTACCAAAGAGTTCCTTATATATCTTTTCAAAGGGGTAATGAAAGGTCGAACCCAAGCGATCTCAAGGAATATGGAAGGCCAGGAGTCAAGTGAGTCGGATCCATGTCAAGGAAAACTCCAAAAGGATTTGGATTTTGCACACATCCCAAGGTACGCAGTTTTAGGGATCAAACCCGTGTATATACGCGATTAGGGGTTTAAAAGTCGCGTATATGGATTTTCACATATTTGTAGGGATGGTCTAGGAAACATCAAAGGACAAAAAATGGTCCATGGGGTCTAAGGAGTCTGCAGAGGGACAGGGGAAGGCCATACAAGTGTGATTCACCTGGTGTGGTAAAATCAGCTATAACATCCTAGGCTCTATTGGGGTTTCAAATGTATTGGAATCAACAACCAATGAATCTTCCTACTAATTCATCTCCTTTGGGATATACAAGATATTAAAAACATGTAAGAATTTTTCTATGAGGTCCCATACTTGATTTCTATCAGATTTCTATATGCCCATATGCTAGGATGCTTAGTCTAATAAACATTTTTAGTATGTTGCACCACCAACTTTAAGTCTCCAAAGACAAAGATCTATGTGATTCCCATTTTCTTAGAAACCTCCAATCCCAATATAAGATCCTCATATGCAGCCACATTGTTTGTGGTTTCAAAATTTAATTTGAAAGACAAAGGTATTTATTTTTTACCACTTTTCCACCACATTTTCCTTTAGAGGAAGATCCATCAAAATACATCTTGCAAATCTGGTTTAAGTGAGAAGAAAGTTTTTGAGTAGAAATTTTTGTAGGTGAATTGTCTTCGGATCTTTCTTCCAAGGCCAAAATACAACACCCCATGTCATCTTCTAATGCATATACATGGTATTTTATTGGATTGTTCTAGTCATTGATTACATAGGTAAACTTGGCCTCCTTGTATAGCCTTCTACTTTCACTTGCAACTACTGGTGCTATTGGGTACTTCATGTCTATCTACATTGTTCCTCCCATATTTTTATTCCATGTTTTTGACAACAACATTTCATATATGGAAGACACATCTTCCACTACCACATCCATTATGATACTCTTTGCAGGAAGTTGAGCTAATGTGACCACCGGAGCTTTGATCATTCCCAAAAATTTCTCCTTCTTGGAGTCAAAGTTATAAATATCATGGTAAGGTTTAGCAATTTCCAAGTCTAATTGCTCCATGATGATTTTTTGCATTAGATTATGGGAAGCTCCTGAATATAACATACAATTGTGCAGTAACTTTCCATGCACACTGGGAGTTATATAGAATGGGGTTGTATGTTCATTTTTTTATTCTTATACCGTGGGGCCCACATAAATAACAGGGTTCTCATCTGCAAGATTAAGGGTGTCATGCTGCATAGTAATCCCTATTAGGTTCAATACTTTCTCTATTTTCTTTTTATAAGAAGGGTTTTTGGCTAGATCAGACAGATGTACTAAAATATTTATTTTTGCTAGCTCATGCTCAATATCAAAAGGGATGGAAACTTTATATTGTTTCTTCCTTTCAGGTTCAACTTTTTAAGATCGAGGAACTTAATCTACCTTCTGTGCAACTGGGGATACCAGATTACAAATTTTGTCTTGATGGATAGTACGATTTTTAATAGAGGTTGGGATGTTACGGGTTTTATAATTTTTAGGATTCAAAGAGGAATTTTTAGGAGGAGGGATTTGCTTATGATTTTCTAGAGGGTTTCTAGGCTTGAGATTATACTTTCTTTGTAGCTCTTCCTGAGCATTATCAACATACAATCTATACTGATTTGGAAAATTTTCCTTTTCTCTCTACTTTGATCCTTGTCTATATATGTTTTCTTGTAAATAAATCTCACAATCTTCTTGCGTTACATGGATCATATCCTCTTCATCCTACATCCCTAATATCTCCTTTGGTGGTTCATTATACTCCTCATCTTGTGGGAGCTCTGCAATATTGTTGTTGTTATTTTCTCTCACAAGGGCAATACAGGTGGATCTTCATTCCTACTCTCCCTATTTATAATTTGTGGGTTAAAAGGTATTCTATACTTATTAAGATTATTTTTCCCTCCACCTTTGGTATTCTTTTTAGAATTGTCTCCTTTTACCTTTGGTCAGTAAGTTTATTTGATAAGCCTTTGAGTAATCTGGACATCTCTTCCATCTTTGCATCTTGTGTGTCCTTATCCTTCCCATAAGAGCCAATATATTCTTTTGACCTTTTCTTATCTTAATCATGTTTATATACCGGCCTTCCTAAAGCTATAATGTTTCCTTCCACACCCATTGCATCATCTAGCATATTCAAAAAAGTCGCATATCTCCTTTCTCTGTGTATCATTGCAAATTTAGGCTCAAAGGCCCCTACATAGGTAACATTTGCAACTGCTTGTGAGGGTTTTATGTCTTGAGGAATATTGTTATATATTTTATTAATCTCTCTAGTTGTTTTTCCATTCTTTTTCTTTAATGCCGTAAACTCATTCAAGTAGTATAAGTGATCCCTTTTCTCCCCCACAACCTCATAAATCTGGTTTCAAGGACAATCCAAGAGGAGACATAAGTGAAAAAAATGGCCAAATTCAACATATAAATGACCACTTTTGATTTAGTGATCAGCGGTGGCTAATTTTTTGTCTCTTATCACGCGACCAAAAATGTGGTCATATTTAGTTTGGTCATTTATAGCTTGTCGTCTGGTCATTAATTTGGTCATATATTTGGTCATTAATTTGGTCACATATTTAGTCATTAATTGTCATAATTAATGACCAAATATACAACCAAATTAATGACAAAAAATATGACCAAATTAATGACCACAAGACAACTGTAAATGACCAAACTAAATATTTTTGGTCGTGTAATAAGAGACCAAAAATTAGCCACCAAAACTGACATTTGGTTGTTTATATATAAATTTTGGTCATTTGTTTGGTCGCTTATCTCCCATTTTTTGGTCACTTACCTCTCAGTTTTTGGTCACTAATTTAGTCATTTTTAGTCATTTTATATGCAAATATTCATTGATTTTTGTAGATATGGTATGGACGAATCGAACCACCAATATATTTCTTATAAGGAAAGTGATCTTCCATTGAGCTAGTACCCTTGAAGTCTCTACGACACTTGCATTACTTGATACATGGCTATTTCCAACATATAACTAGCATATAGCTATCTTAACTCCAGATCTATGGCAAAAGGTTATACTAAAAACCTTAAGTTTATAGCTCTAACCTTAAACTTGTGAAAAAAATGCTGTTAGATTAAAGGTGCAACATTTGCATGCCAAAAATAAACTTTGCACCAAAAGAATTGAAAATACCTTGAAGAAAGTGTTGCGATAAGAACATTTCTAAGTGAAACTGTGAGTGTATATTCTCCCATAAATGCATCCCAAGGAGATACCTGAAATGAATTTGACTGAGGTAAAAGGTTTATTAGTTCTTCTACATAGCATGGCCAAAACTATGCTGATGAATAAACCAATCTAGTAGATCCTGAAAAGATAAATTACCCTAAATTACCCATCGGTCCCAAAGAGTCCAGCTTAAATATCGATACTTAATTATCTTTGCTGGAGTAGGTTCATCCATTGAAAACATTGGCAGTACTAAGTTTTCAAAAGAGTTTCGATTCTTTTCAATATTATGGCAAGAGAGAACCTTGTAAAGTTCTAAACAAACTAAACCAACTGCCATTGTAATTGTAGTAGCAATAGCAAGAACAATCCTCCTAGCTATGAGTTTATCTTTCAGCCTGTCCACCTCAGGAATGATATAATTCTACGCATGCATATTAGCAAGCCCAACTATAAGATCAATATGCTTATCATCATCTTGCAGTTTTTAGCACAACATACAATCAAGAACACAAGATTGGGATGAGAAAAATACCCTCAATTAGCTCCTGTATAGTCAAATTACCCTCAATTACCCACCGGTCCCAAAGAGTCCAGCTTAAATCTCGATAGTTAATTATCTTTGTTGTAGCAGGTTCATCCATTGAAAACATTGGCAGTGCTAAGTTTGCAAAAGAGTTACGATACTTTTCAATATCATGGAAAGAGAGAACCTTGTAAAGTTCTAAACAAACTAAACTAGTTGCCATTGCAGTGATAGTAGCAATACCAGGAACACTCCTCCCAACTATGAATTTAGTTTTCAGCCTATCCACCTTAGGAATGATATAATTCTGTGCATGCATATTAGCAATCCCAACTATAAGATCAATATGCATATCATCATCTTGCAGTTTTTAGCACAACAAAACACAATTAAGAACACAAGATTGGGACGAGAAAAATAAAAAAACTCAGACAAAATAGAGAAAGATAAGACCATTTCAAAGTGAATTGGATTCATTCAAAAACCTGGAGGTAATCCCTTAACCCCTTATTCTAGCATTTTAATCATGTTATCAATACATGCATTGTCATCTACGACTGTGGCAATTCCATTTGTAGAATTTGCATCTGTCATGAATTTTGCTATTTTTGTTTGGAAATCAGGAACCTGCATTTTATGTACAATTTCTGATAATTTTCTCTATTCAATTCCCAATCTTGGACTGGAATTCCATAATTATGTGCTTGCAATATTGATGTTGCAGCCATAAATGAAAGGTGAGTAGGACCATTTAATCTGAATTGCAGGGGATTTGGAAAGCACTTAGGATCATACCAAAATGGTTTATTTTGGGATGTCATTGTGTCTTCTAGAAATGTCAAAACAAGCTACTTCACACGATTTGCGAAATACTCCTCAAATCTGAAAATTTTCCATTATACAAATGTGAGACAACATCGTGTCCTCTGGAAATGTCAAAACAAGCTGCTTCACACGATTTGTGAAATACTCCTCAAATCTGAAAATTTTCCATTATACAAATGTGAGACAACCCATTTCCATAATCAATTAACAAAAACAAAAGATTTAGCACTAACTGCCTATTTGTATTGTTCTTACTTTCTACGAGACTAGGCTACACAATATTCAAATGTCACACATCTCTCAAACACCGGACACTCAAGAATATGATTGATAAGACTTTGAGCCTGAGCATGACCTCTGGACTTTATATATATTTTATACTCTCGAGGATTGGAAAGGAAAGCGTTTACATCAGCTGGTGCCTTGTCCAACACACCTTCAAATTTAGACCTTGCTCAAGTAAGACAATGATCGATATTATATTGGTAAGAGTGAACAATGAACATAGGGACTACCTTCTCAGTGGGATCTCCTGAAGCTCCATAATTTTCAGTCAAATGAGGAAAAACTACCTGTGTGTGGAACTTAGTTCCAAGAGTACCAGACTCTAACAAATGCTTTTGAAAGTAGACACATTTGCTATCTATATAAAGTCTTGCATTAACATTGTCTAGTGCACTTATCACCACTCCATGGTTCTCCCAAAATTTATCATCAAATATATTTTCAGTGTCTGAAGATGCATGACTTTGCAATGCTTTAATATGAAAACTAGAATTAATATTATTTGCAGCAGATGCTGCTACTGTTGATTTAGCTTGACCAATATTCCAATCCCTAAAAATAAATTGCCTGGTAAGATTACTCTTCTCAATAGTGTCATCATCTGTTATATTTAGCTTTCCTAGACTTCTACAGGAAGATCCCATGAGAGCTAAGTTTTTTAAGAATTAACATCCTAGAGCACCTGCTCCAATAAAAAATACATTTTCTTCCTCCAATTGCTTTTGCAGATATATTCCAAAAAATGAAATTTGAGCATCGCATCAACAATTCAAAGGCATCATATCTTCTCACTCGAGGGGATGTTTAGGAAGAGATTGCAATGAGTCAAAGTAAAATAACTGCAAGACAACATAGACTTTACATCAATCCTTCATCACAAAATTTATGCCCAACAAGAACATTTAAATCCATACCTCAAGAGAATGACCAACAAAACAAATAACTTCATATGCACACCTCATGAAAAAATGGCATGTAATAACAAGAGAATCACAAAAAGGTTTAATTTCAGTATTCCAAACACCACAAAACTGCAGAACCTTTAAGCTTAGTTACACGCAAGAAAAATAGTTTGTGGGAGTAATGAAGATTGAAAGAAAAAATGTACCAACAGGAAAAACACTTGTTTCTGAGCACATTTAAAAAGATGAATCAACATTGTAGAAATATGTCATATGTATTTCAACCCTCCCAAAGAAGGAAAGAGACCATATACAACCTAAAGGATAAAACATGCATTATCTACCGTAACATGGGCACATGTACAATAGAAAACAAGCAATTATAATCTAATCCATTCACACAATACTACCCATGAACAATCAACTTACACCTCTTTATGTGTACAACATCAAGCAATGTTCTTGAACTGAAGAACTAAAGAACAAGATAAATACCTGAAAAATTGGATGAAACTTTCCTATACAAGCTTTCATGACCTCCTGGGAAATAATTCCACCAAACATTACTACCAGGGGATGTAACACTGCACAGGAACCACTTGAAAAATTTCTAAACACATGTTTATCAATAGTGTATAATTTCTGGTCACCTGATGTTTCAATTATAGATATTCCCAAAGACACTAATTTGGTAGCATCTTCCTTTGATGAAGTTGCAGGAAAACACCCAAGTTCACACACAAATTTATCTAGAGCATGAAATTCCAAGTGTAATAATAGAGGGCGATCAAACTTTGAAGTATCACTAAAAATAAATTCACCAGGATCTTTAAGAACCTCCTTCAATGACTTAAATTGCAACATTTTAGGTTGCTTCATCTCTGTGATAATTCCACCTTTCTCATATGCACCAAAGTTAGTGGTTTCTTCCTCAAGAACAAATCCATAAGATTTTGCACTCTTTATCCTTCTTGGCTTTCCATCATTCAACTCAGTAATACATTTAACTTCAGTAAAAATAACAAGGTCCCCATCTTGGAACTCCATCCTCTCATCCTCAACACATGATACAAGAGCAGAATTATCATTGCTAATAGATGCAACTATACCAGTGTCAGACTCTTCAATTATTTGGATAAAAGTTGCACCAGGAATTATTTCAAAATCAATTCATGCATAGGTTCTTTTCAATATGATGATGGAATTCCTCCCATCCGTGAAAATTCCATTACCCTAGAGTCGTGGCCACAACAGTTCGAAAAGGTATGTGGAGTTGCACCATACATACTAGATATTTGTAAAAAATTCAGGATTTGGAAGAGTATGCATCACAGTTGGGATATCAAGCAATGTTTTCAAATGAGGTACGAGAATCAAACAGGTGGTGGTAGTTCTATGGAAGCTCAGAGCACCAAAAAAGATATGAATCTTTATGTGGATGGCCATCAAGAATAAAACACTGACATGGGGGGTTATGCAAAAGTGAAGCTGACGAGGGCTGAGAATTTGTATAATGTGTTGAGAGAATGACGAAATGATCTCTCATTCACTTATATAGTGTCCTTTTGCAAGACAAATTTGGACAAAGATTGGCCACTTAATAGGAGTAAAATATGGATAGGTAGGTGTTATCTCCTAAATAAATTAGTCTTCACTAGGTCAAACTCAAAAAATTGATTTTTGAATAGTGATCAAGATTTCAGTGCACATTATGAAATATTTGTGTGTGTCTAATGAAGTTGGAATGCCTTGTGCTCCGTTTTTTCATAAAAATAAAAGTTTAGCATTCGGTGGCTTAGGCGAACGTCACAACGGTTCATTAGCCACCGAAAAGCCCAAATTTCGGTAGCTTAAAAGTTTGATACAAGAATACATTAACCACCGAAAGCTCATTGACTCTGTTTTTAAATAAAATTTTCAAGAAAATCTTTCGGTGCCTTAGGCAAAATTCTCAATAGTTCATTAGCCACTGAAAATCCCAGCTTTCGATAGCTAAAACTAGATCCAAGATTACCTTAACCACCAAAAGCTACCAAAGAAGTAAACGGTTAGTACATCCATCAAAATCAACCACCGTCAGCATGAGGAGCGCCACTATCGAGCAATTAACCACCAAAAAGACTAGGACTGCAAAAAATCATGAGCTGGTAAAGAAGAGGTTGTTATGAAATTGAAGTGATTGATAAAAGACCCAAACCCTAGCTACCCTCCACCTGTCCTGTGACTGCAGCCGAACCATCACAAAGCGTTAATTCCCACTTAAAATGATCATTGCACTGGTCATCTCATGGTTCTCATTAGAACTTACTATCCCCCTGCTCAAGTACCAATCACTGATCAACCCCTCAAAATCAACACCCTCTCCTCAGTCCACTACACATTTTCCTGCATGCATCCTCACTCATCCAAGCCCTTCCTGAATCCAGCACGGTAATCTCCTTCCCCAGGGTTTGAATTTTGATTTTGCAGGTACAAGAAGAGCAGTCCAGAAATGAAGAAAGGAGGAGGACGTGCCCTCAGATAGGAATTGGGGGACATTGGCTATCTCAAGTCACAACCAGAGGTATGCCAATTCTTTAAAGATGCAAGCTGTTACAGGTTCTGTGAGAAAATTCAGGGATCCCACCAGAAAGTGGCAGAAGCCTTTGCTCTCTCTTTTAATGGCTCGAAGGCATTGATATGCAGAGAAGAGTTCTAGGTTGATGAGTCCCTAATAACAGAAGTAGCCGAACTCCCAAGGACTCGAGAGAAATGATTTAAAACCAACATCACAAAGGATGTGGAATTTAGGTCATACTTGAAGCCTAAGCACAAGAATGTAGTATGGAAGAAAAGCATCCCTTCAACTTGGCTTGAGGAGAAGTGGCAGCAGTTGTTAAAAGCAACCCTGGTTTATATAACTTGTGAATATAGGTATAACAAGGGGATGATATATCAGTTTAAATTGATGAACCATTTCACTAGCAAGATCCCACTGAACCTGCCTTTCTACCTACACAAGATCCTGACCAAGATGTCCCATCAGGTCAAAGACTAGCCCACCAAAATTGAAGGTAGGCTATCCCATCATGGCCTGATAAAGCTCATTGTCCAAGAACTACTACAAAGAAGAAACATGACATGGACATACTTCTGATTTAATGAGTTTGAAACAGGCTTGCATCCATAAGACAAAGGGAAGTCTCCTTCAAATAAGTCCACCACTCCTAGGAGTAGTAAGAGGAAGAGGAGGGATATCTCTCCAGTGGCAGTGGATCAGGCCTCTCCAACTTTTAATACCAACAAAGACAAGAGAAATCTGGATTTTAGTGGAAAGGAGGAGGAGGCTCCAGCATAAGGTAAAAATATACTCAACCTACCTTACTCAGACTCTGAAGAAGAAGAGGAGAAGGAAGTAGACCTAACAAAGCAGGTTGCAGCAGAACATGAGGAGTTTCCCTCACCTACACCAAGGGAGGGTCAAGATGAACCAATGGCAGAGGTTTCCTCTAGAAAACCTAGGTCTCAGAGAATCAACCAACTATTAGGGAAAGTATATGAAGTAGAGGTCTTAGAGAGATAAATCAAAAGAACTAATGCAAAATTAACCAAGAAAAATACTGAATTGAATAATTCTCTTCTAGAAATACGAGGGATGTATATCCTGCTGCAAAAAAATAAATTTGATATTAATGAAGAACAACTCCAGGATCTACAGGATGATCAGACTGTCGAAGGATTTAGGCGAAGGATTCAAACCCTAAAACACACCTTGCGTTGGAAACCCTCACAGAGGCAACACTAAGCCTTCAGGATCTGGAGGCAGCCCATGATGCTACTGCTATTCCAAACCCTATGCAGATTGAAGAAGTACAAGAAGGACAAAAGTGAAGCTATAAAAGGTTGATTAAAGGACTAATTAAATTTTTCATAAACAGAGCTTTCGATGACTTAGGCGAATGTGAAATCTTTTCATTACCCATCGAAAGTAGAGCTTTCTGCAGCTTACAGACCCGGAATTTTGTTTTCTTAACCACCAAAAGCACATAACAGTGCAGAAAGACATGCTTCCACACATAACCAATTTTGATTGATCCAAACACCTCGGGGATGAGTTATGAAGTTGAAAATTAATTAAAGGCACCCATGGATTGGGTCTGTTCCAGTTTTGAAGGTGCCAACGAGGTGAAATGGGTCACAAACCCTACCTAATTTTGACAAACCGTGACTTATCTGTCAGATAACAAGGCCTAGTTCTACTTCAGTGATCACTGCAGTTATTAAAGAGTTCAAGGAGTGAAAAAGTATTAGAGTTAGATAGATTAGCACTAAAGTTAGGGTTTTTGACCTAAATTTTGCAAAACAGTTATGTTTATCTATTTTTAGTAAATTCAATCCAACTTTTCAGTGTCTGAAATAAATTTTGTAAAGGATATAAAGCCTAGGACTAATGTTGAAGCAAGGGTTCAACTTCAGAGACTTTTCAGACCCTTATTGTTATCAAGCTTCTCATGTTATTCATCATTTAATATAAGCTCTTTTGCCATTATATGTTCAGGTTCCATCTCTTTTCTGTTCTGTACTTATGCTTGGATGTCTGATTCAGGTTTATTATTTTTGTCTAAATACCAGATAGATGTCATCCTATCTCTATGTTGATGAATTGAATTACAAGTATCTTTCCTTGTTATGATTATCCATTCATATGTGATTGCTTTATATATGAATCTGCTAGCATAGTGAGTTCTCCATTTATTCACCTTATTATCAACCCTCTGAACATTGATAGTTAGAAGCCTTATCTTTTTTATTGAGTTTTATGCATGTCTTGAGTGAGTGAGGTCTTATAGGTCATCTGACTTGATCCATTTAGTAAACCGTTGAAGAAAAATTGAAGTTACCAAGCATCCTCGAGCTGCAACCTACATGAGTTTCCTGGAGAGCTTCCAGGGAAAGGAGATTGAAGCTCAGCTTCCCTGGGGGATGACATAGATCCTACTTTGATGATAGACAAAGTATGGACATTATTTTGGTTGTAATAATCTATCTGGCGACTCCATTGGAATAAGGTGGATTCAGAAAGACTAAGTACTAGAGAAAACCCTCAAGGGCCACCAGTAACACTTGTTTCAGATCCAAAATAGATTTTAAGAAGAGCAAGAGATTCACTAAGGCAGACCTCGAGAGCTGCAAGGGGAGCCACATCAGGTATTTCAAGAGATATTTCTCCTATTATATCAAATAGACCTCCATTTCAATCTTCTTCTGTTGAAAAATCTAATTCTCAGGAATTTATAAGTACATCAGAAAATTTTAGGGTTGATGAATCTTCAAGCACTGGTTCTTGTGTAGATCCAATCCCTGGCGAATCCACTGAGATAAATCTACCATTACCCACACCAGCAGTATCTCCTTCTTCCCTTCCCTTACTCATGTCCAATATGAATGTCCCTGTGACCAAAATGGAAAGGATCCTTGTTTCCAGATATGCCCCTCTAAATCTGCCTAACCCCCTCTCTGCTATGCCTACTGGAGATTATCTCAAATACATGCCTAAGTTTACTGGAGAGGGAGATTTCACAACTGAAGAACACTTAGAGGAATTCTACAGTTATGCTGAGAATATAAACATTGAACAAGAGGATGTGTGGACTAGGGTTTTTGCGCAAAGTCTAGATGGTCAGGCTAGTAAATGGTTCAAAGAATTGCCTGCTGGATCAATAGCAGGCATTGAAGCCCTAGATGACATATTTTTGAAGCATTGGGGAGAAAGAAGAAACCACCTCTACTATATCACTGAATTTAGAAATCTGAGGAGAGAAAATGGTGAGTCTATTTCCAACTTCACCAAAATATTTAACAAGATGTTCAGCAAGATCCCTGCTGAGATCAAGCCTACTGGTACTTCATCCAAAATCACTTATTCCAATGCCTTTGATTCTGAGTTCTGTCTTCTTCTCAGAGAAAGAATATCTGCTTCTCTGTCACTCATGCAAGATGCTTCTCTTTAAGTTGAGTCCAATATCGTTGGATCTCATAAGGTTAAGGGAAAAATGGATAGGAAGAAGAAATCCTCAGATCCTCTAGGGGCTCCTTCATCAGAAAATAAAATAGAGAAAATGGCCAAGATGTTGGACAGTTTAACAGCTGAGATGTCTAGACTGAAAGACCGAGGGAAAATACCTATGAGAGGTAAAGGGCCAAATGATTTTGTTCCCAAAAACCCTAATTTTGTCCCTTCCAGAAGAAATAACCCACCAGCTCAGATCCTTCAAAGGGATAGGAATCCAGCTGAGGATCAAAGAATCAGAGCTCCTTTACAAAATGTTGTGCTAGAAGAAGAACAAGAGTTTGCTCAGGAAGAAGGGGAGGCAGAAGACAATATCAACTATTTGGAAGATGAAGTAGACCTCTCTTTCCCAACACAAGCAGACTATGAGGAAATATCCTATTCTGACAAAATATCCTATTCTTTTAATCTTGAGTCAGAAATTTAGAAGTTAAAAATCCCTTTTCCTTTGATAGAGCTTATGAAGAATGATGCCTTCATGTCATCCATGCTGAAATATCTTCAGCCAAGGACACCCATAGATGCTGACTTTGTGAACTTGCAAGATGATAAGCCCACAATAATCCTAGGTCCTATGATTGAAGAGATGAATGAGTCTTTCCCACCTTTCTACATATCTTTGAACATCTATGACAAAATCATTCACAACTGTTTGCTTGACTCAGGAGCATACCATAACCTAATGCCAAAAGCAGTGATGGATGGGCTTGGTCTTAGCATTACAAAACCCTACCATGATCTGTTTTCTTTCGACTCTAGGAAGGTCAAATTCCTAGGCCTCATCAAAGACCTTGTCATAAACCTCTCCCAGCTGCTTTCAAAAAGCATAGTGATGGACGTAGTAGTGGATGACATCCCACCTAACTTTGGCATCCTTTTGTCTCTCTCATGGAGTAAAAGGCTGGGTGGTACCCTTCAGATGGACCTTACATATGCTACAATCCCAATGTTTGGAGGGGAGACCAAGAGACTCTACAGAGAGAACCAGTTCACCTACATCATCAGTAATGCCAAGAACTCTATAAATCATCCCATCTATGCAGTAGACATAGACTTTGAGGCATGCATCTGACAGATAGATGATTCCCAACCAACATCCATGCAGCTTACAAAGCCTACCTATCAACCACCTGAGGAAGTAACCACCTCTGTCTGGAGCATGTTTTCTGATGGGGCCAGTACTCAAGCCTCAGCAGGTGTAGGTATAGTCTCGATTTCTCCTTCAAAGGAGACTATACATTTGTCTTATAATATTTATTTCAAGACTACTAACAACATAGCAGAATATGAGGCGTTTCTGTTGGGAGTGAAGGCTTCCAAGGAAATGGGAATCACGTGCTTGAACATCTTTGGAGAAGCAGATCTCATCATACAGCAGGTGAACAATACTTTTCAAGCAAAGAATGTTAGGTTGAAGGCATACAGAGATGAGGTATGGAAACTTAGGGACTATTTCATGTTTTTTTAACTCTCATATATACCTAGTTCTATGAACCATATAGTTGATTCCCTTGCTGTCTTTGCAAGTATGTTCATTCCCCCTTTGCCTCCTAAGCTGAGATACGAGATCCAAGTCAAGTACAGGCCATCCCTTCCTGATAATGTGAAAATTTGGAAATATTTTGAAAATGATGATGAACTCTGTAAATTCCTCTAGGTCGTAGATTAGTTTTATGATATGCAAATTGATTAAGAAAACCTAAATATGGAAGAATCCTAGAGGCTCAAATTAGGAGATAAAATAGGAAATCAGAATATTGTTTAGCTGCCTAGCAATTATATACCTTGGGGTCTGGTGCCCCTAGAAGAGCTTTTTGATCATAATGATGTCCCCTTTAAACCTGTCAAAAGGGAGATAGACCCTGCTGTCCATGAGCACGACCTAGGTAGCCAAAGTTATCCAAAATTGGTAAATTTTTCCTCTGAGTTAACTGCTGATCAGAAGTCATAAATGTGTAGTCTTATGAAAGAGTTTGCTGATGTATTTGCTTGGGAATATAGTGATTTGAAAACCTATGACACAACTATCATCCAACATAGGATTCCCCTGGAAAAGAACACGATCCCTTTCAAACAAAACCTAAGTCCTATCAGTCCCCTCCTTTTGCCAGTGATTGAGAAAGAAATCCAAAAGCTCCTTAATGCAAAAATCATAATCCCACTGAGATATTCCAAATGGATTGCAAACCTAGAGATAGTGAGGAAGAAAAATGGGGAGATCCGGTTATGTATTGATTTCAGAAACCTAAACAAATGTTCTAAGAAAGACAACTACCCCTTGCCCAAGGTGGAGCATCTATTGCAAAGAGTCTCAGGAGCTAGTGTCATGTCATTCCTAGATGGTTTCTCTGGCTACAATCAAGTTTCTGTACACCTTGATGATCAAGAGAAAACTGCATTTACCACTCCCTAGGGTACTTTCATGTATGCCAAGATGCCATTTGGGCTAATGAATGTTGGGGCCACCTTTCAGAGAGCCATGGACATATATTTTGTGGGATTGAAAGACAAGTTTGTTCTCATATACCTTGATGAACTCACTGTTTACTCCAACAACCATGAAGAACATTTGCAGCACTTGAGGAAGGTGTTTTTGAAATGTAGACAGTTTGGGATATCTCTGAACCCAAAAAAGTCTCAATTTGCTCTCAGGGAGGGAAAAATCCTAGGTCACATAATCTCAGCAGAAGGTGTGAATATTGATCATGTTCGAGTTGAAGCAATTCAGAACTTGTCCATACCTAGGTCAAAAAAGGACATTCAATCATTCCTGGGCAAGATAAATTTTGTCAGGAGGTTTATCCCAAATTTTTCCGAGTTGGTAAAACACATAACCTCTATGTTGAGGAAGGAAGCTGAAATAAAGTGGATAGAGCAAGCAAGAAACTCTTTTGAAGCCATCAAGAAGGCTATCATGGAATCTCCCACTTTGATCAGTCCAGACTACACCAAGGGTTTCTAAATTTTCTCCGTTGCTTCCTATGACACAGTGGAAACAGTTCTGTTATAGAAAGATGAGGAAGGCCTTGATCACCCCATTGCTTTCTTCCACAAGACATTGAGGGATGCTAAATTAAAATATGATCCTATTGAGAAATAGGCCTATGCTCTGATTAAGTCATTGAAATCCTTCAGGAATTACATTCTTCATGCAAAGGTCCTTGCCTATGTCCCTTTAGCTGCTGTGAAGGATGTCTTGACCCAACCTGACATTGATGGAAAGAGAGCCAAATGGATTTCCAAGCTTATTGAGTTTGACATAGAAGTAAATCCCACCAAGCTAGTGAAAGGCCAAGGTCTAGCTAAGATCATGGCTGAAGAAAATTGTGATCTATTGAGAATGAATTTCATTGGCATAAGTTCAGCAAACCTGCAGACAGAGGTAGCAGTAGTAGAAGCAGAAGCAGAGGAAGTTTAAGAGCAGCATGATAGCCAACAGGTGACCAAGAACTTGTCTTCATGTGAGTGGTACTCAGGTATTATTCATTTCTTGCAAAGTTTATAAGTCCCCCCTGAGCCGAGCCTAACTCAAGCACGGGCTCTTAAGCTTAAGTCTGTTAAATTCTGTATAATTGATAAGTTGCTGTATTGGAAAGATCCTTCTGTTGTTTTGTTGAGATGCTTAGATAAAGATGAGTCAGTTCAGGTCATACATCAGTTTCATTCAAGTACATATGGGGGCCATCATTACTGGAAGACCACAACCGACAAGATCCTGAGGGCTGGGTATTATTGGTCTATTCTTTTCTCTGATGTGTGTACCTTTGTAAGATCCTGTGACAAGTGCCAAAGATTCATAAGAAAGCAGCAGCTCAGATCTTTGCCCCTTAGACCTATTGTAGTGAATGGTCCTTTCTAGTAGTGGGGTCTTGATTTCATAGGTGATATTAATCCTTCATCAAGTGGTTAGCACAGTGAATCCTAGTAGCCACAGATTATTTCACCAAATGGATAGAGGCAGTCCCCACAAGGAATGCCACTCACCAAGTCATTATGAAGTTTTTATATGAGAACATATTTATTAGATTTGGTTTCCCAGTAAGTCTAGTGATTGATAATGCACTAGCTTTTAAAGCCGAGGCATTGGTTAACATGTGTGAATCAATCGGCATTCAATTGGTGCATTCTACTTCTTATTACCCTCAAGGTAATGGCCTTGCTGATTCATCCAATAAAATCCTAGTTAGAATCATCATAAAACTATTGAAGAATAATCAGAAGAGATGGAATTCTAAGCTAAAGTTTGCTCTCTGGGCTGACAGAGTGAATGACAAAAAATCCATAGGGGATTCTCATTTCAAGTTGGTTTATGGTACTGAGGCCATTTTTCCCATTCAGCTGATTCTACTAGTTGCAAAATTCTTTCAGGAGGAATAGGATGAACCAAATGACATGGTAAGGAGGATGCTTGATTTGGTTGAGTTGTAGCAAGTCAGGGAACAGGTGGTGGAGAAGTCAGAAGCTCATCAAAAGAAGATTAAAAATATTTTTGACAAGAAGGCAAAGGTGGACAATTTACAGGTTGGAGATTGGGTTCTGAAATGGGATGCTCCCAGGAAGGACAAGGGAAAGCATGGTAAATTTGACTCTCTATGGATAGGCCCATTTGTGATAGCTCATGTGCAACAGAACAACACTTTCAAACTGCAAAATATGGAAGGCGAGGAGGTGTTTGATGGCCCAGTCAAAGGGCGATTTCTGAAACTCTATTTCATCTAAGGCTTTAAAGCCTTATTATTGTAAAATATTATTTTTGTTGTTTTTGTTTTTTGCAAAATAAACTCCATGCCCAATGGAACAGTAGAAGATAGGTTATTTTTCAGGAAAGGAATTTGGTCTGGGGTTCTTGGGACCTCACAAGAAGGTTCCCATCCCCGAGTAGGAGCCAGATGCTATCTCCCAAATAAATTAGTCTTCACTAGGTCAAACTCAGAAAATTTATTTTTTGCATAGTGATCAAGATTTCAGTTCACATTATGAAATATTTGTGTGTCTAATGAAGTTGGAACGCCTTGTGCTTTGTTTTTTCATAAAAATCAAAGTTTAGCTTTCAATGGCTTAGACGAACGTCTAAATGGTTCATTAGCCACCGAAAATTCCAGCTTTCGACAGCTTAAAAGTTTGATCCAGGAATACATTAACCACCGAAAGCTCTTTGACTTCGTTTTTTAATAAAATTTTCAAGAAAATCTTTCGGTGGCTTAGGCGAACTTCTCAATAGTTCATTACCCACCGAAAATCCCATCTTTCAGCAGCTAAAAGCTGGATCCAAGATTACCTTAACCACCGAAATCTCCCAAAGAAGAAAATGGTTAGTACATCCGTCAAAATCAACCACCGTTAGCATGAGGACCACCACTATCGAGCACTTAACCTCCGAAAAGACTGGGACTACGAAAAATCATGAGCTAGTAAAGAAGAGGTCATTATGAAACTGAAGTGATTGATAAAAGACCCAAACCCTAGCTACCCTCCACCTATCCCGTGACTGCAGCCAAACCACCACAAAGCGTTAAGTCCTAGTTAAAATGATCACTGCACTGGTGATCTCACGGTTCTCATTAGAAATTACTGTCCCCCTGCTCAAGTACCAATCATTAATCAGCCCCTAAAAATCAACACCCTCTCCTCAGTCCACTCCACATTTTTCTGCATGCATCTTCACTGATCCAAGACCTTCCTGAATCTAGCACAGTAATCTCCTTCCCTAGGGTTTGAATTTTGATTTTGCAGGTATAAGAAGAGCAGTCCAATAATGAAGAAAGGAGGAGGACCTAGCCTCAGACAGGAATTGGGGGACATTGGCTATCTCGAGTCACACCCAGAGGTATGCCAATTCTTCAAATATGCAGGATGTTACAAGTTCTATGAGAAAATTCAGGGATCCCACCAGCAAGTGGCAGAAGCCTTTGCTCTCTCTTTTGATGGCTCGAAGGCATTGATAGGTAGAGAAGAGTTCTGGGTTGATGATGCCCTAATAGCAGAAGTAGCAGAACTCCCAAGGACTGGGGAGAAATGGTATAAAACCACCATCATGAAGGATGTGGAATTCAGGTCTTACTTGAAGCCTGAGCACAAGAATGTAGTATGGAATAAAAGCATCCCTTCAACCTGGATTGAGGAGAAGTGGCAGCAGTTGTTGAAATCAATCCTAGTTTATATAACTTGTAAAGGAAGGTATAACAAGGTGATGATATACCACTTTAAATTGATGAACCATTTCACTAGCAGGAGCCCACTGAACCTACCTTTCTACCTACACAAGAGCTTGACCAAGATGGCCCATCAGGTCAAAGCCCAGCCCACCAAAATTTTAGGCAGGCTATCCCATCATGGCCTGATAAAGCTCATTGTCCAAGAACTACTACAAAGAAGAAACATAACATGGACATACTTCTTATTTTGGAATGAGTTTGAAACAGGCTTGTAGCCAAAAGACAAAGGGAAGTCTCCTTCAAAGAAGTCCACCACTCCTAGTAGTGGTAAGAGGAAGAGGAGGGATATCCCTCCAATGGTAGTGGATCAGGCCTCTCCAACTTCTAAGACCAACAAAGCCAAGAGAAATCTGGATTTCAGTGGAAAGGAGGAGGAGGCTCCAACACAAGGTAAAATTATACTCAACCTACCTTACTCAGACTTTGAAGAAGAAGAGGAGCAGGAAGTTGACCTAACAAGGCAGGTTGCAGTAGAACATGAGGAGTTTCCCTCACCTACACCAAGGGAGGGTCAAGATGAACCAATGACAGAGGATTCCTCTAGCAAACCTAGGTCCCAGAGAATCAACTAGCTATTGGGGTAAGTATATGAACTAGAGGTCTTAGAGAGATAAACCAAAAGAACTAATGCAAAATTAGCCAAGAAAAATACTGAATTGCATAATTCTCTTCTAGAAATGAGAGGGATGTATATCCTGTTGCAAAAAAATAAATTTGAGATTAATGAAGGAAAACTCCAGGCTCTACAGGATGATCAAACTGTCGAGGTTGTAGGTGAAGGATTCAAACCCTAAAACACACCTTGCGCTAGAAACCCTAGCAAGGGAAACAATAAGCCTTCAGGATCCGGAGGTTGTTCAAGTACACAGGGTACTCCCAAAAGACCGAACACCTTCAGCAACTGCTTCACACAAATAGATCACAGATCAACACACCGATGTTTGTCACATGGTTAAAAACCTCGAGAGGGAAACAGTCCGCTGACCTAGCCAAATAGCTACTTGGAGCAATTTATTATGCAAAAGAAAGAAAGTTACATGAGCTTCTCATAATCAATCAACTAGCCAAGGACCCTCTATGCTATTTAAATAGAGATCATAGACCAATCGGGTGTTAAGCCACGGATCAATGGTAGGTATGATCTAAGAGAAGTTGAACCATCGGGTCACTCTATGTCTAGAACATATCGTGACCGTTAGATTAGAATATTTACAAATGCATACCAATGCATACTAAAGAAACACACTTTTACCTAACGGATATATTACACAAGTTGATCTTAACTAACTCCTAAGTGTCTAAATATCCTAACATCCCCCCTTAAGAACAACTTGGGATAGGATTGAAGGATTTACAAAAGTGACACTATTAGGAGAAGGAAGGAGGCATTAGATCCTATCCCCCCTTAAGGACACATTTCTGAACTCCTAACATAGACCGAAGTTTAGAAAACTTCGCTTCTGTAAGAGACTTGGTGAAGATGTCTGCAACTTGATCATCTGTAGGGCAATAGAGAACTTCAATAACACTATCATGAACAAGATTTCTGATGAAGTGCATGTGTAGCTCAATGTGTTTGCTGCGCTGATGTAGAACTGGATCTTTGGCAAGTTTGATGGCACTTTGATTATCGCACCAAAGTGGAGTAGGCTGCTGCTGCTCGAATCCAAGCTCTGAAAGGATCTGTCGAAGCCATAAAGCTTCTTGATTGGCATTAACTATGGCTCGATATCCTACTTATACTGAAGAAAGAGCAAGATCTTGTTGTTTCTTACAAGCCCAAGCGATAGCACGGGGGCGTCACCTAGGGACCAATATGATATCACGTCCGTTCATATTGGGGGGGTTAAAATTAAAAAATTAAAAATCAATATATTGGGGGTATATTAGGGGTAACTAGGGTTTTTTTTACTATTTAAATATCCAATATGTTAGGGTATGTTTTATTCAACATTTTTGCCTGCGCCATTCACCAGTCCTCCAAGCCTTGCCTGCTAGGTGCCTGCGAGCTCCTTGCATTGATCAACACCACTCTTCAACTCTCTCTCAGCAAAGTTGAACAGGTAAGCACGCATTCTCATCTTAATCTTCTTTACAAGTTTTAACATATGGACAAATAAATTCAAGGAACTCACTCGCTTTCTATTCTCCGTTTTCCCCCTAGATTTCGAGTTATGTGAAGAAAAGGCTTGTCTGGAAACAAATGTGGGCACCCATTTGGTTGTTCTTTTATCTATGTAAGAGGGTCATTTGTTTTTTGAATATTTAGGGCCGCCATTTTTTAGTAGTGTGGTTTACGGTTACCTTGAGGAGATGCAGAGTGCTTAAGGTCCAATACTCTGAAGAGTGCTCAAAAGTAATTCTATTTTTTGTATTAGATCTTGGGTAAAAATGGGTAGACGCCCAATGCTGATTTTGTTTTCTTGATTTTCTATTAAGAAAATGAGATTCATCTTGTCACTTCATTCTGTTCTTTTATTTGCATTTCTGGGTTTTGGGAGGGCAGTGCAGATAACCTTGCTCAAGCCAATTCTTTCTGTGTGTGCCTTTTCTCTACCGTGTGCATCCACCTACAATATACCTCTTAGTGGACATTTCATAAACCCTGACCATTCTCACTGCGTGAGGCTCACTCTTTGCGTAGAGCGCTGTATCTTTTATAAATATGTGATCATGTCCAGTTTTGATCATTGACTCAACAATTGAAAGATTTTGAGGCTAGTATACCAACGTGGAGACTTGGAGTGTAGAACATTTCTTGCTTATTTTTTTCCCGTCGATTATTGCTACTATAAATGCGTGGAACAATTGTAACCCTATCTCTGTCAAAATAACATGTTGGAAGTCAGTGAGTTTTGGGATGCGAGGCTCCGACTTATACATCGGGCAGAGGAAGCTAGCAATGTTAATTAGCCATCGTTGCCAAAGGAGATCATATCCATTACTATTTTAGGGGACCATATCAGTGATAACAATAACATTACTTTATCTTGCACATTTTGACCAATAAATAGTGCGCTGTCATTGGTAAAAGCGATGCTATAAGAAGTGTCCGTCTGGGCCAACCTATACCCATTTACACCTGGAGCAACAACACCTATATCCACCTGTAAAACACACCAAATAGATTACTCCTTTTTTGAATAGACCTCGAGATGTCATACTACAGTACTTTGCTCACCCCCTGGTGGGAAGAATACCAGGGGTTAAATCGTCTTCGTTTAACTTACCCTTATTTACTCCTTTCTCCTTCGCCCTACTACATCCACCAAATAAGAAGACAGAAATAAATATAATAGGATAATTTTTGTTTTTATATTAATTAAAGAGTCCTTCTTCTGCTGGGATCGCATCTCTACATTAGGATACTGGCATATATAAGTTATCACTATATCACCTAGAATCGCATAGAGAAGTTCTTCCTGACGAAACCATTTTAAAAGATCTCTGGCAGGTTCTTTATTTAACCATAATCAGGTGCTGCACACAAGTATAGGCTACAGGCCAATGGATATGCACTCAGCTCCATCCAAACCGGAACAAAATTTAAATATATCCCATATAATATTATAAGAAATCTAGTCTTAACGTAATATAAATATGAAAGATGAAGATGAATATGGTGCAAAATAATAGCTTACTTATCTCTTTCTTGTTTTCATGGTTACTCTGGATCTAATCCCAAAACTACTGCCAGAAGAGCTAGGCTCCTCAGAGACTCCACTTGGTTACTCTAGTATGGTGCTTGCTATATGATATAATTATAACCATGTAAAAGTTCCTGCTGACCATAAACAAATAGCTGGTCTAGATTACAGATTTATAAACCATTCTAAATTGCCATGTTTCAATTAGCCAAAACCTATTTTGATGGGTCCGAGGAGTAATGCTGGCTTACTATAAACATAGTGCAATCTTAGCTCGGACTAGTTGATGCTAGTGGATATCACCTCTTACTAAGGCTAGGTGCTTATGCCAGAGCTGTTGGGCTAAGAGAATATCCACTTGGTTACTTTACTTTGGCCCCTACATAGTGTTCCTAGGAGATAAGCCATTTCTATTCTCCTTTTACTGTAATATTGGCATATAAACATTTACTTGTTTCTATATTTCAGATCCTATCTCTATAACTCTAGAATTTATCCTAGACAATGCCCATGCCAGAGGCTGGTCTACATAGGAGCCTTTCCATGGATTGAATGGCGCATAGCCTCAGAGTTTAGTCCATGTGAAAGCCAGAATCTCACATCCCATATTTGGCATTGAGACATCTGCACTTGTCTCTTCTTCTCATGTTCCAACAATAAACACAAATAGATAAAATAGAGAGGTTTTCTCCTTACTTAGCACCTTAGCACCTAGTACACAAAGTTGAATCCATGTTTGTTTTGTTTGGACCTACCTGATTAACAAAACCATTTGACTTGAGCTTTTTAGATAAGCAAAATCTCCATTTGATGGGTCAGATGATAATTTTTTATTATTTGGGTATATAAAGTGGAATTTAAGCTAGATGAACATGATCATTTATGGACGTTTTTTCCCTCGTAGAAGGAGTCATATGGGAAGGAAGGATCCCATTCTACCTGCTACTGTAGGGTATCCCTGCTGCCCACCATGAAGCTGCTCTGTATGCCGGTCTTAGAACAACAATGATGCCTCGATGATATAGATGTTCTACTTGCTAATTCATGCCCAATATTAGTAGGTTTGGTAAGATTTGCGTATCACAAGGACTCACATCGAGACATTTTAACTCGCTCTAATATAAATAACAAAAACTATATATGATGCAACACATACATAAGTTTTACTTACCTTGATTGTAATACTGACATTCAGAATGGGCTGCTAAGACACAAAGCCCTATATGAGCAGCATGGCATCAGACTCTGGGAGTTCTATTCCCATCGTGGAGTTAGGAGCCCATGTCCACCTGTCATAGGGGAGCTTTTCCTACCTTTTATGGGAGCAGCGCCGTTACTACCCGTTTTGTCCATTATAGTTGTTGTGTCAGGAACCATGTGAACCATGGTTTTGTAGTAAGTGTCACCCTGCTTAAGTTCGTGCCAGTGTGCAAAGGCTAGGCCCTACCCATATATGGGGGGTACAACACGGGGGTTTACCCGCCGACTGGAGTTGTTCCTGGGGATCCATAGAAATACTATCAATTCTATGTAGTGTCTCTGGATTTCCCCATGGAACAATAATGCATAGACTAAGCTAGTCCTTGTGGGATCTAGTTATAGACAAGCAGAGAAGTGCATAGAGAATTTTCACTTGTTATATATGCATCTAGAAGTTGAACAAAATTCCAGATCAACCAACACAAAAAACAAGATTGGAACAAATATGTGCACTTTGTATAATTCCAATGTTTTCTTGAGATGGAGCCAGATGGGAGAAAAGAGTCCATTTGGGAATAAAAATGGAATATGAGATGTAGTTCCGTTATCGGAGTCGTATTAGCTGAAAACAATGGGAGTGTCTGAGTTCAAATCAACAGGATGATAGACCCGGCATATCAAATTGATATCTAAGTTGAGTAATAAGTTTAAATTCATTCATATCCATTGAAATAATCTGGGTGTTATGATAATTACAAAGCTGCGTTCTGTGAAATCATCATCAATGAAGCATCAATACAATAAATAAAACCGAGAAGAGATGATTTTATGTCTCATATGATTCTGAAAATACATAAATCCATGGTACAACAGAAATTAATTTTGTAAAATTTCAAATGTTTAGTATAATTTAAATAGTTTAGATTGGGTCAGGTGGATCAATATTATCTCATCGTGGCAGCAGGATTCCTATTTCAATAAACATAATATGTTTTTTCGTAGTAAAAAAGCATATCTAAGTTTTACTTGCATTGTCCATTTGTATTATTAGATTCAATATATGATGTAAAAAATAAAGGTACAACCGTTTCAGGCCTTAGGTCGGCGGATGCACTAGCTAGAGAGAGCAATGGTCAGCTCCAGCAGCTTATGAACTCAGAAAGCTTGGCAAAATGATGATGTGAGAGCAAACTCCTTCAGCAGCTTGAATCTCACAATTGAAATGGTTTGCTTGTTGCGAAAAGAAGAACCTAGGCCATAACTCTATCAGGGACAGCTCTCTCAACTCAATAGGGAGTTAGTATGAGCTGCTTATTGACTTACATATAGACGTTCTACTCGAATCAACCAGAGCTCCTCCACAGGGTTATCCTTCTTGTTCCACCATATGACCAGCGTGAATCAGGGCTTCGGTTATGCACGATATCTAAGTGTAGTGTTTAACAACTCCCCATAGAAACAACTGGGTAAAAAGCGTAAAACGTTATGTTGCAACATAATATATAACATCATATGTAAGTGTGATGTAACATGCGCTATAATTTAAATACATTTCAATAAAGTAGAGAGAGCCATTCATATATGATGAACGCATGAAAAAGTTGTTATACTAACTATAGTTCTGCACTTTGGAACCTGTCTCAATAAAATTGATACTGGCATAGTAGAGAAGGTTTCCACAGCCAGCTTGCAAAAGGCTGTTCCTTATACAATTCTAACAGTCATAGTACATTCTCGCGTGGACCCCCTACGTTCCCAACTTATTGTCTAAGTTCTACACTTAGAGTAGACCAATTAAAAGTTTATAATATATATATTATATAATATGATTTTGCATGGAGGAGTTATTACAACAAAGAACACAGATAGAATTGTTGTTTCATCTTATTCTGACGGTAAACATAAATGGAATTTAGCATGATTGCTTTTTTTTATTATCATAGTTCTACTCGAAACCAAATCAGCTAATAATCATCAATCCCCATGTTTGTTCTGCTGGTATGGGATTCCACCAGAATTCCCAAAACCGTCTCATTGGGCCTTGTTTAGTCATAATTTCGTTTTGATGGGTTCGATGAAAACCAGCATCAGGATACCTAAAATGAATTTATGCTATAGGAACTAGGCCAGCAGGAATGGGAATGGCAATGGCATATGAGCATAGGTTCCAAATACAAGTGTTGATAGATTCGCTTACGTTTCCACTTGGAGCGCTAGACGCCGTTGTTCAACCTTAATAAGAGAATGCACTCTTTCATATATGACATGCATAATAAATAAGTTTAACTTGAATCGTCACCAGAAATGGAATCAATGTTTTTTTTGGTCCAGATCTATAACAACATCTCATTTGAAAGTTTTGATAGTTGTCAAAACGTCAATTTTGATAGGTGAAATGACCAACTCTTCTCTCTATATGGGTAATCAAACTGGATTTTGTTGTATATGAACCATATCCTTTGAATAAGTTTCCCTCAGTGTGGAAGGCGTCTCCTAATACGAGATCGCATATCATTGCATATCTATTTTATCACCTGGACTCGATATATACGTGTGACTTGATCTAAGTGTTTTGATGCATGCATATATAAGTGTTATACTTGTTCTAATCAAAACGTATAGTGCTGTTGACAACAACTGCTATTTCCGTCGGCCTGGTTCTTTCTGAATGGAGACAAATGTGTTATGTATAAGAAAACACGAATTGATAGGATCAAAAAGGGAAGGTAATTGGGTATCTCAAACCGGATTTTTTCTATATTAACCCCATGCCTTGCTATCTTTAGAAGGACAAGTGGCTTCGCTTCTGTTTCTGACGTTAAGAACTATTATCTGGGAGGGGTGGCTGCAGCTGGCCAGGTTGGATGCATGCACAATATTTATTTGCCATTCATGTATGATATCACAATATCAAAGTTGTTAACTAGGTTATATGTGTCCCTGGGATATAAATGGAGATTTTTCTTGAACATATTTTTGCATAAACGACGTTCCAACAACTCCCGTTCCAATAAGCAGCATCCTCCTTCCTGAGAGTTGTTCTTTATCCCTGCTCTAGCAGACCAACCTCGCAGGAAAGGCTAGGTCTTAATCTGTAGATCCCTCCATACCAGCCATGAATGCGAGCTAAAGCAGCAGCCCATATGAGGTTGTCTGGAATCCCGCCCGCCGTAGTAGTCCGTTCAACTACGAGACGATGCATAGAGAAGCTTAATTTGAATTGTCCATTTGTATAATTATAATTTGGATTATATTTCATATGTAAAATCATGGTAAACATAAATAATTTAGTTTAATTCCTCCATTTTTGTCTCATAACAACGTGTTTTATATAGAGTTGGATAGAACTTTTTTTTCTCATCTGGGTCATTAAAGTGCATTTGTATAAACATAACTAGGCCTTTTCGTACATTTCCCTCGTTAAGTAATAGAATAAAATTCCATTTTGTTGTTCTTACTTTTTTTATTCATCAAATCAGTAAGACCCCTTACATTGGAAGGAAGGGCTCTTGCTTGGGTGCAGGCCCACTTAGATGGACCAAGAGGTGAATTTTGGTAATTAAAAGTGGCATATCAAGTAGCTTGTTCTCCCATTATAAATTTTAATTTATTGGTGGTAGCCCCACCCTTTCAGAATTGATGGACCATAATAACATAGAGTAGTTTTGCATTTTTCATTTCTGATAAATTTTAAGGTAATTTTTGATCGTTTTGTCCATTTTTTTAATCTAAGAGTTATAAAATTATTACAAAAATATATGAGTGGATAATATTGTTAGTAACGAAGAAGATCAAATCAGGGGTGTGATGGGTTCCATTCTCGGCGGGTTGTCAGGTCTAGTCACACGTCTAGGCATTGTCTAGCCTAATGTGGTTCATCAAGAAGCACTTACTTGGTCGTAAGCCTTAGTCGAGGATTTTGAATTGGGAGAGGTGGGGGGTCAAGTCCATTGCAATCAAATATACCTTCCAAATTCAGGATTGTAAGTGTAGTCTTTAAATGCTAAAACATGTTTTTAGGCTGTGATTGCATCATCTCCATGAAACTTATGAAGGCAGTCTTACCATTCTTCAGTGTCAGACATATATTTAGGAAATCTAGGTATAGCTTAAGAAAAGAAGGAACATACCTCGCAGCTACCCAAGAGAAAGTTGAGTTCGCCTTAAAGTCAATGTGGAATCGCCAAAAGTGAAGTCGCCAGGTGAAATCTAAAACTGAAAACTATGTATGGAAAGAACTTATGCAGCCTGTTGTTTTGATCCTGTTACTAGCAACTCATCATTGTCATACCGAGGGAAAGTAGAGTTGGCTAAACTCTAGACCATTTGTACTTTGTTCATGCAAGTTTGGAAAAATTTGGTAACAGGATTTGTGGTTGAAATGAGATTTGTAGTGTTCAAATTGCAATTTTTATTGCAGAAATTGATGCAGTATCCTCTATTACCTTTGGGCACCCAGATTATGCAATTCCAATCACCTAAAATTATTATTTGAACAATTTTAGCAGAATTTTGGCTAAAAATCCTAGGATTTTGGGTGCAAATGGTCTAAAGTTTAGCTTACTCCCCCAGAAAGGAACTTTTGAAACTCGGTACCAGGTCACAGCACCAAATTTAATGTTGTTTTTTTGACAAGTTTGTGGCTAGAGAACAGTGCCAAGGCATCTCTTGATCTCTTTCTGACCATATCTTTATATGTGAGAGGCCATCTCCAATATGAGGCTATCATTCCACAAAAATAAGTCTCATAATCTCATCTGTTCAGCCCAAATCACAATAGTACTCAAGCTGAACAACAACAGAAATGAAATCTCATTGTTGGAGAACACTTGTTGGTGTAAAGTATTTGTTTAGTAATAGTTAGAAGTTTACATCATTGACATTGGAGAACACTTGTTGGTGTAAAGTATTTGTTTAGTAATAGTTAGAAGTTTACATCATTGACATTGGAGAACACTTGTTGGGTCTGCCGTAGAACATTTCAGTGCTAAATTTCCATATGAGATTTAGCAACACTTTCCTATCTATTGTAGGGTTAGGTGTTTGTACCATTTTTAATAAAAAGTGTAGATATCAAAACAACAACCCAAACTCGTCTGTTACACGACAGGATTGCAATCACCGAGGAAACGTCTGTTACACAACTTGGTGAAAGATGGCAACGTTTTCCAGATCAATTCCCAATTTGCTAGGAGTTATTGACCTTCCGAAGAGCACATCTTGGTCCCATCGTCGCTGTGAATCCGGTAGAGGACATACCACCTTGGCCAGAGGAAGCTAGGAACGACGAGGTGGTGCAACTTCATTGCAGTCAAATATACCACCATTGTGACATATACCACCATTTTGTTACCACGCCATGCCCCATGCAACAATTCCATTGAGTATTTCTCTGCTGCTTCCACAATACATGCTATTTGGCATAGCTGATGTATTTGTAATGGTAGGAATGCAAGAGTTCTTTTATGATCAGATGCTAGAGACTATGAAAATTCTGGGTATTGCTGTGTATTTGAGTGTTCTAGGGGTTGGTAATTTTTTGAGCAGCATCCTTATTTCAGTTACTGAGAAGCTTAGTTGCAGAAACAAGGGGAGTTGCTGGTTTGTAGACAACCTGAACAAAGCTCATTTAGATTACTTTTATTGGCTCCTAGCCTCTCTGAGTGCAGTCAACCTCTGCATTCACATGTTCTTAGCCAGCTGCTATAAGTATAGAAATCTCAAAAATAGTACTTTCTACTCAAAATGTGTTCTTGTTTGCATAGGGATTCCATTCTCCTACCAATGACATTGCATATGACAATCAGTTTGCTGTAGTTACCCCTTACTGTGTCTGGCATGCTTTGGTCTTCATGTTACCTGACTCTCTCAATGTTGTCTGCACAGGGTTTCTGCAGACATATCTTTGTCTATAAAATCATGGCATTTAGGGTTACTGTATACAAGTCTTCATGTTGCATTTAGCTCAGGGTCTCTGCCTTCATCAATGATTGTCGGACTTTGAGTTAATTCCAATTGTATGCAAGATTTCTCTATTGTGCATAGATTGTAAGATGCTTCTTTGATGGCTGCTGTGGGAATTTCCTGTCCATCATTGCGTTGAACGAATGGCTTTGATCTTTTCCTATTTTAATTTTCAATACAGGCTTACTAATGGCTTTGAATTCTATTTTTATTGAAAAATGCAATTTGAAGTTTAGGAAATTTGCAGTTGACATTTCCAAGACTTTTAAATCTCCCCCTCTTTGAATTCTCGTAATAATATTAAACTTTGAACTTTTAGTTATTGCTGAACAGATGGATCTTTATTGACATGAAACACAAAATTAAAAATGAAAATTTTGTCAAGGACACTCACAAGGTCCTCTTTGGGTCTTTTGAGGTACCATATCCTGTTTTTAAATATCTTGAAAATCACAGAAAATGTATATTCCTATAAATATCCTGTATGCAGTATGTGAAGCCCAAGGTTTACACTCTGAACTGTGGAATGGCCTTTGGCCAAGTAGCAAAGCTTCTGTCACTTGAAGCCAAGGGAAATCGTGCTTTTATGCATAGCTCAACAAGTAAGTGTACTATGTGAGTCTCTACTTCATTCATGCTTATGCAGTTTCTCAATAAGTTCAAGGGCACACTCATAGCTTGTTGCAATATGGTCTACTGGAACTTGAAAGTAAGATATCCTATCAAAATCCAAGGGTCACTCATATGCAAGTGTCGAAAACACAGTTGAAAATGTTAATAAGATTTGTGTTTTTTTTCTGGTAATTTATGCAATCTTAGTAGGTTCATATATCTAGTCATTCTTTGTTAAAAAATATGCTGATGATCTGTCTTTTTTCTATCATAGAAAAATTGCACCTGCCAGTAGTGAATAAATCCAGTGGTTCTTCCATCGATATGTATATCAAGGTAATATTTTTCCCTTTTTTTAAGATGTTACTTAAGAAATCTCGAAAGCCATTCTTAAATAACAGGTAAATGCTCACTTAGCTCCTTTTAAAGGAGTGCTTAATACTTATTATAGGCCAGCTGATGAAATTATGTCTTCTTCAGGCAAAAGAGTTGGAAGTGAATACACAGTATTACATTGAATTACTGGAAAAAGGAATTGGCAAAACACAAGAAGAGATTGCAAAGGATATTCAAAGATCAAGATACTTTTTCCCATAGGAAGCAATTGATTATGGTATTGCTGATAAGATCCTCCCAAAACAGGGTCTGGTCATGGAGAAAAGGGTAAGCATTAACCATTTTTAATTCATTTATACTAAATGTCTTGCCTTAAAATTTAACCTAGGTTTGCAGGATTGTTGCTAAACATATTCTACACTGCCTTCTCATTATGTTCTTTTCTTTGATTCTACATTGATAAATCTTTTCATTCTGTTTAATGACTTGCAGAACTATGATGAGATGCTTGCTCAATCAAAAGCTGCACGGATGAAATCTGGCATGGCTGGTCCACTGGCTGCTCCAACAAGCAAGCCCTAGGTATGGATCATTGATGAGTTACGTTTTCCAGTTAGCATGAGTTGTTCAGAGATTGCTACAACTATCATTGTTGGAAGAATTTGTATAACCTGAAAGATGTATCTTAATACGACCCTTATCAATCTATGTTATTTTCTAGCATGCATACCGTGCTTTGTATATTGTCAAAATTGCAATGAGCTTCTGGACAGGTTGTAAACAAACATTCAAGGCAATAGGATTAAATGCCTAATGAAAGAAAGCACTCTAGAAAATGTAAATCATGTATTTCATTGATCTTCTCTGCGTCTGTGATCTGTTGTTTATATTGTCAGATTTTGCTTAATTACACATCTTGTTTGTTTGTTTTGGATTTTATTGCATAAAATATTTTAAGCCCTACATTTTATGTGAACTCTTCACCCATCATCAGGGAAACCAACTATAAGATAGAAAGCAATGTTGAGCGGGCTTGTATAAGGTAGGAGGGAAAGTCAGGCTATATACAAGGTAGAAGGGAAAGGAGAGGAGGATACTGTCCTCCTCTCCTTTCCCTTCTACCTTGTATATAGCCTGACTTTCCCTCCTACCTTATATTAATAAATAGGTGCACTCCTCATTTGCAGCATTGCTTTCCAACTGATTGGTTTCCCTGATTATGAGTGAAGAGTTCATCTGAAACGTTGGGTTTAAAATCTCTTATGCAGTAAAATTCAATAATCACATAAGCAATATGTACACCTGTAGATATCTGCATTCTAATATAATTATAGCCTATTGCAAGCCATTTTCCCTTTTTGCCATGAATCTTTTAGTTTGGAAACAATGTCCGTTGCTTGTTTATTCAGCAATCCTAACTCTTGAATAGAAAACCAATTTATTTGATGCAAAAAAATATTTTCACTGAACTTGATACACTTGAAAACTTATGTACATTCATGGGTTTGGGTTTCCTTTTCAATTATTAATGCTATTGGTGTAGAAAAGATAAAACTTAGCATTGTCTTGGGTATTTAGATCCACCCGACTGTCATGAATGAAACAAGCTTGTAAGATTTAATTTTGTTTGATCCACTCATACACATTGGGCTTAATCAAAATTTGGTTTTGGATACGATTAACCATATCACAAGATAAACTCCTTTTCTTTCCAAGAAAATCCTCACAGGATTCTCCCCCTCGTCCCTAGAATATCTTGATGGAGGGCATCTCAACAACTAGCTGCAATGGTGGTTGGTAACCCAGTCAGATTCAGCAGGACTTGAACCTTAGCCAGACTAGAACTGGAGACCTTACAGTGAAATCCACCTTGAAACAACCTATTTGAACTAATTGAGATAACCCATTGGGCTTCACAAGATGAACCCTTTCCATATGGTCAAACCATATTGGTTGTCAGGTTCATTTACAAACTGAAAATGAAGCTGGTGAAGACGATTATGACTCTAATCCAACCACAAAAGTTTTAATGCCAAGTCTACAAGATAATTTTTGTACACTAGATTGGGTTATGTATCATAGTGCTTTTGAAAATACGTTGTTGGAGATATTTTTATGTAGTTTGGTTGGTTGCTTTGTTAGAGTCACACCTCCAGAATTTGCCTTGAATCTATGTTGAAGAAAATTTGTCAGTTTGAAGACGAAATTTGAAATTGCTCATAATGTTACTAGTGTTCAGTTATTTGGCTCATATTTTTTAGCTGACTTTGCTTCTCCATCTTTTTGTTTATGTCTTATGACCAACTTGCTTGTTTGTCACAACCCTCGATTTTTTTTTCTTTTCCCCGTAGATGATAAAGAATTTGTTTGAGTAAAACTTAGCTAGGAACTTGGTGACGAGGTAGACATCTGAACTGGAAATACAATCTTCAACTGAAAGGTGGCCTATTTTGACATCATGAATTTATGCTTTAAATGCTCACAAGTTCATTGGATAAATGGATGCCAGCTCGACTCATCCATTCCTCTTGTTAAATTCATATTGTTTTTAATCTAAAAAGATTAACAGTATGCATTCAAGATTCCAAATCAATTTTGTTTTTGAAGTTGTACAATCTCCTAGATACTGAAATGGTGCTTGGATAAAAAGTCCATGATGGAAAGAAGTAGTTATAAATAGTGTAAGTTTCATTTTTGAACCCTTCTTGGGGAAAACACACTACTGTTTGAGATTGGTACAAATAAACCCTCTCTTATTTGTTTTGACATCATGTGATACATTTTAATTCCTAATAAAGTGATTTGCCTAAGGGCGCCTATCAAGTGTCACCCTTTCTTGTGTTTAGTTTTTTTTTCCTTAGGTAGAAATATAAAGGGGTATAAAAAATGTAAATGAAAAAATGGATACATGCAATATATAGGGAAAATAGGGGTTTTTTAAAATCGGCAAGGCATATTGGGAGGGGGTTAAAAAAAATGATTTTGGGAGGTATTTTCCAATATTTTTTGAAAATAGGGGTATAGTTTCATATGCCACGAACGAACGTGCTATGGCATGGTTTCACTAAGTGAAGATCCCGTGAGTGATAGGTCCAGATCCCAGACTGAAAACATAACCTGCAATAGACTTTCGATCATCAGGATCGTCGGCCCAATCTGAATCAGTGAAACAAACCAACAAAGGTTTCCCCCTTGTATTGGTATGAATCCCAAACTGAATTGTACCTTGAATATATCGAAGTATTCTTTTTGCTGCTTTTCAGTGACTTTCATGTGGAGTTTGCATATAATGGGCAACATGACCAACGACAAAGGAAAGGTCAGGACAAGAATGAGTCAAGTATAAAAGACTACCAATAAACTGACGATACAAGGTAGCATCTACTTCAGGGGAAGTACAAGTGGCAGAAAGTTTGACTCCATACTGGAAGGGAGAAGGGGCTGGTTTACAATCTTCCATGTGGAAGCGACGAAGAAGGTCACAAGCATACTTAGACTGGGAAAGAAAGATTCCTTCTTTGGTTTGCAAGACTTGGAGACCAAGAAAATAATACAAATGTCCTAAGTCTGACAATTCAAAATTTTGCTTAAGACTAGATTTCATATGGGTTATAAGTTTAGGGTCACTACCACTAAGGATAAGATCATCAACATAAAGAACAAGTAAGATGAGATGGTTTCCTACTTTCTTGGTATAGACATTGGGGTAAGAATGGCATCTAGAAAAACCAGTGTCAAGGAGAAAGCTATCCATTTTGGCATACCAAGCTCTCGGAGCTTGCTTAAGGCCATATAAGGATTTCTTAAGGAGACAGACAAGGATAGAGTTATTCTGAACATGTTCAGGAGGTTGTTCCATGTAAATCACCATGTAAGAAGGCAGACTTGACATCCATTTGATGGACTTCCTAGTTATGTAAGGCTGCAAGGGAAAGAACAAGGCGGATGGAGTTCATTTTTGCTATAGGGGCAAAGGTTTCATTGTAGTCAATCCCTTCAACTTGGAAAAAACCTTTGGCAACTAAACTTGCCTTAAGTCTTTCAACACTTCCATCTAATGCATACTTAGTTCTGTAGAACCATTTACATCTAACAAGTTTTCTTCCTTTTGGAAGAGGAACAAGATCCCAAGTATTGTTCGCCATTAAGGAACGATATTCTTCATCCACAACTGCATCCCAATTTGGATTTCCTGAAGCTTCTGCAAAAAATTTTGGATTATGATTCTTGAAAACTTGAGCCAAAAGAGAAGCGGCTCACTGAAACTAAGAACGTGTTCGACGTTGATCTCTAGGATCACTGGCAAGATCACCAGCTACTTCACATGTTGAATGGACCCATCAGGGAGGCTTTGGAGCTGGTGCTATTTGAGGAACATGAGCAGGCGGAGGTGGATTTTCATCTTCACTGTCATCATCAGAAACTGGAGTTGGAAACCTGTCAAGGAAGCTGGAAGAAGAAGAAGAAGACACAATCGTCAAATCAGGCTCGCAGGCTAAGAGATTTTCATCAAATTTAACATCTCTTCTAATAATTATATCATGAGAATGTGGCTGAAGAAGTCTATAACCTTCTACATCTTCAAAATATCCAACAAATATGCACTTTTCACTTTTAGGCTGCAATGCTTTTCGTTTTTCATCTGGAATGTGAGCCCATGCTTCACAACCAAACACACGAAAGTGACTTACATCTAGTTTAATTTTACTCCATGTTTCTTCCGATGTCATACCTTGTAAAAATTTAGTGGGTGTGCGATTAACTATGTAATTTGCACAATTTATGGCCTCAACCCAATATTGAAGACTTAGTCCCTTAGATTGGATCATACAATTATCCATTTCTTTTAAATTGCGGTTCTTCCGTTCAGCTACACCATTTTGTTGTGGTGTATATGGAACAGTGTGCTGTTGTTGGATTCCTTGTTCAATGCAGAAAGTAGTGAACTTGTTGTTAACATATTCTCCTCCATTATCAGATCTTAACTTAATAATGTGATGACCAGATTGTTTTTCAACAAGGGCCTTGTAGGCCAAGAACATGTTAAATACTTTGCTCTTAAGTTTTAGAAAGTAAATCCAAGTGCGTCTGGAGTAATCATCAATGAAAGTTAAGAAATATTTGAAACCAGAAAATGATGCAGATGGAAGAGGACCACACGAGTCACTATGCACAAGCTCCAAAGGAACCGAGGCGTGCCAAGAGGCACGTTTGTCAAAACTGTCATGATGATGTTTTCCGAGTACACAACCGAAACAAACACCATCCTTGCAAGATATCATCGAAAGACCAGTCACCATATTGTCTTTACATATTTGTTGTAATGAGCGATAATTCAAGTGACCAAATCGCTCATGCCAAATTTTGCTCAAGTTATCACTATGAGCAACAAAAACTGAAGGAAAAGGTGATGACCCAAAGTTGTTAAATTTGTACAACCTGGTAATATCATCAACAGTTCCAGTAGCAAGGACATTTTGAGGATTTTTAAAATCCTTGATTACAACTTGGTTTGGTGTAAACGTCACAGTTTTACCTTCACCTGAATGATTAATTTGATAGACTGATAACAAATTGTAGGAAATTTTTGGAACACATAGTACATCACTAAAATGACCATTTTCTACTGGAACTGTTTCAGATCCTACAACACTTGGAGATCTATCATCACCAACAAATATTTGTTTGGTGTTACATTCATGCACAGTAGAAAAGATCGCTTGATTCTTAGCCATATGATAAGATGCTCCAGAATCAATGAGCCATTCATTTGAAGTAGAAGAAGAAGATGCAGTATAAGAGTAACCAGAAGCACAAAGTGCATGTCCATGAGAGTTAGATTGTGAAGACGAATTTAGGCTGATGTGGTTCTTCTTCATTGCTGCTTCCAAGGCTGCCATCTTCTTGAAACACTTAAATTCATCATGATTATCTTTCCCACAAAAATTGCAATGATGCTCAGTCTTCTTTCCTTTTGGCTTGGATCCTTTGTCATGTTTTAAAGAAGGAGCTGACTGAGAGGGTTTGTGATCCTTGTTGTTTGGCTTATTATTGCGAGAATTCTGTTTCTTGGGAGGCTTGGACTTTTCTTTCTGTTGGGACAATAAGGCTTTCCCAGATGTATCTGCATTGTTAATTATTCCAAGATGAATGAACTTATCTTGCTCTCTAATTAAGGAATCACAAAAGGATTCAAGACTAGGCTCTTGATAGCTAGCTTTAGTCAATGACTCTTTCATGGAGTAGAATGTAGATACAAAAATAGAATATGCAGGTCCAAGTTTGGAAAGAATATGATAAATACATTGTTTGTCTTCTTTCTTAATCTTGCATTCTGCACATAAGAGTCTAAAAGTTTTATACTTAGATAAATAGTCTTGAATGCATGAAAAATCATTTGGATTCAAGGAAAACAACTCATTCTCAAGTTGATGACCCCGAATTTCATTGTGTTTACCAAACACATATTCCAACTTTTCCCAAGATTTATCAAGTTCATCAATTCTAGATATGTTGAATCACAAATTAGTAGAGATTGACATCCCAATCAATCCATGAGATTCATCACATTTATTTGTCCATTTAATTTTCTTATTATCATCAGTGGGTTCTGTTTCTTTCCCTCAGGTTATTCTGAAAAGTCCCCTACTTCATAGAACATCCTCCATATGAGATTTTCATGAGAAATAGTTAGAACTTGTAAGTATATTATCACAAGGGGCGGCCATACTATAAAATAATGGCTAAAAAAACAGAAACTATTTGTCTGGTTGCAAAGAGCTCGAAAAAATATGCGGTTTTAAGAAAAACGGCACTGAAAACTGATTCTGGATGATGAAGTTATGCTTGATCAAAGAAAATGTTGAAGATGTCCCCAATAGTGACGTGGTAGATATTAACTTGCCCAACAAAAAAAGAACCCCCCTCTTCCCAAGATCAACCTTTGACAATCACTTTACAATAAAGTTGTTTTGAAGTGAATCACATTTGTAGAATAAGTGAGCTTCACTTTTACAATAATGTTACTTTTAAATAGTGCGGCAATAAATTAAAAGACTTAAGTGACTCTCTTTTTATTTTATTTTATTTATGTGAAATGCACTTTTATAATAAAGTAACTTGAAAATAGAAATTGCATGCACTAAAATGTAGCTTAATAAGACTTGAACTCAAGACCTATTAAGGAATAAAGCAAATTTGGACCAAGTGAGCTAAGTTTAAAAGGTATGTAAAAGAATGGAAAGAGGAAGGGGGCTTTTGTTTTTTTACTCTTCTCTCTCATTCTCCGTGCTTGCCTTCTTTTCCTGCAAATCACAAAAAAAAACGAAAAAAAAAACAAAAAAACTTTTTCCCCACAATGGGGTTAGATCTTGGTTAACTTACCTGGAAAGTCTATGTTTTCAATTTTTCTCGTTGTTTTTGATTTGCCGTGATCGCACAAGGTACACGGTAAAGAGCATACGTAGCCGAGAAGACAATAAAAAAACTTTCCCTTATTGTTTCTGATTCGTCGCGATCACGCAAGGTGCACGGCAAAGAGTATATGCAGTCAAGGAAGGCAAGAGTTCGAGACTAAAACAAAAAAGATCTAATAATAAAACTGATAAGATATGAAAAATTTAAAGAAAAAAAAAATCCGTTGCTGTAACATTATACCTTTAGATTTGCCGAAATGGGTGTTTCTAGAACAAACGGAAATGGTTTTCGGTGAAACGAAAAACTACTTCCCAATGGAAACAACGCTCCGGACACAATGGAATAACTCCCACAGGCCAAAAATTCATAGAAAATCCAGAACTAGAAACCCTTTCAAAGTTTCAGCAACACCGGTTCCAGATCTTGATCAAAATTGAAAGCGACTCTTCATAAAAGCTCTGATACCATGTTCGGGTACACAGGGTACTCCCAAAAGACTGAAAACCTTCAGCAACCACTTCAAATAAATAGATCACAGATCAACACACCGATGTTTGTCACATGGTTAAAACCCTCGAGAGGGAAATAGTCCACGACCCCAGCCAAATAGCTACTTGGAGCAATTTATTATGAAAAAGAAAGAAAGTTACATGAGCTTTTCATAATCGATCAACTAGCCAAGGACCCTCTATGCTCTTTAAATAGAGATCATAGACCAATCGGGTGTTAAGCCACGGATCAATGGTAGGTATGATCTAAGAGAAGTTGAACCGTCGGATCACTCTATGTTTAGAACATATCGTGACCGTCGGATTAGAATATTTACAAATGCATACTAAAGAAACACACTTTTACCTAACGAATGTATTACACAAGTTGATCTTAACTAACTCCTAAGTGTCTAAATATCCTAACAGAGGGAGCCCATGATGTTGTTGCTATTCCAAACCCTATGCAAGTTGAAGAAGTACTAGAAGGACAGAAGCGAAGCTGTAAAAGGTTGATTGAAGGACTAATTAAATTTTGCAGAAAGAGAGCTTTCAGTGGCTTAGGCGAACACATCAGCTGTTCATTAGCCACCGAAAGCAGAGATTTCGGCAGCTTACAGACTCAGAATTTTGTTTTCTTTACCACCGAAAGCACAGAATAGTGCAGAAAGACATGCTTCCACACAGAACCAATTTTGATTGATCCAAACACCTTAGGGATGAGTTATGAAGTTGAAGATTAATTAAAGGCACCCATAGATTGGGTCTGTTCCAGTTTTGAAAGTGCTAGCGAGGTGAAATGGGTCACAAACCCTACCTACTTTTGACAAACCGTCACTTATCTGTCAGATAACAGGGCCTAGTTCTACTTCAGTGATCACTGTAGTTATTAAAAAGTTCAAGGAGTGAACATGTATTAGAGTTAGATAGATTAGCACTAAAGTTAGGGTTTTTGACCTAAATTTTGCAAAACAGTTATGTTTATCTATTTTTAGTAAATTTGTTCCAACTTTTCAGGATCTGAAATAAATTTTGTAAAGGCTATAAAGCCTAGGACTAATGTTGAAGCAAGGGTTCAACTTCGAATACTTTTAGACCCTTATTGTTATCAAGGTTCTCATGTTATTCATCATTTAATATAAGCTCTTTTGCCATTATATGTTCAGGTTCCATCTCTTTTCTGTTTTGTACTTGTGCTTGGATGCCTAATTTAGGTTTATTTTTTTGTCTAAATACCAAATAGCTATCATCCTATCTCTGTGTTGATGAATTGAATTACAAGTATCTTTCCTTGTTATGATTAGCCATTCATATGTGATTGCTCTACCAGCATAGTGAGTTCTCCATTTATTCACCTTATTATCAACCCTCTGAACATTGATAGTTATAAGCCTTATCTTTTTTATTGAGTTGTATGCATGTTTTGAGTGAGTGAGGTCTTATAGGTCATCTGACTTGATCCATTTAGTAAAGCATTGAAGAAACATTGAAGTTACCAGGCATCCTCGAGCTACAACCTAGAGGAGTTTCCCGGAGAGCTAACAGTAGGAGATATTGTAAAAGAATTCCTAAGATGTTGTCTTAACAAAAAAGGACTAAATAACTTAAAGGCTCCGCCCTTCATGATTATCTGGGGAATCTAGTTGGCAATAAATTCTCCAATATTTGAGGAAAATCATATACCCACTTTTAATTTTTCAATGCTTCTCACATATTAGATCTATTTCTTCAAGCTTTGCAATTCCTATAAAATAGAAGAGAATCAGAAAGACACAAGAGGTGGTCATTGACACATCATTGATAAATCCCATGCTTGGAGTTTTTTCGATGGAACCAATGAAGGTCACCCATAATTCAGTAATGTAGGTGGAATCTTGTTTCTTTCAGATAATTGGTGTCAAGTTTAAAGCAGGATAAGGACAAAAATATTTGTGGCTTTAATATTTCTTTTGAAGTGTGCTATGGAGAAAAAATGTTAAGCATCTTCAGAACTTTGGTGATTCCAGCTTGGTTATAAATTGGACGAATCAGGCAAAATCCAACTATCCAATATCACAGGCCTATTGGTGAACAACTAAAACTTAAATGAAGTCGTAAACTTCTTTAAAACCATCTATTTTGAACATATTTTTAGAGAGTTGAATGAGGAACCAGATTCTTGCAAAAGAAAAAAAACAGGTAGTTGAAGTCACTTTGATCCTGGAAGAATTGGTGAGGGCATTCCGCATATCTGCTCTCTTCTTCAAGATTCTGAATCTTAAAGTTTGTTGATAAAAAGGGATAGTTCCTGTAGGGACTTTTCTGATACTTAGTCTTAATTTGAAGTAATTAAGATTATCCTACTTTTTTTTTATTTCAAGACTTCCTAAATTTAGGCCGTTGGATAGGTATTTTAAATATTCAGAACCAATATTTTGGCTTTTGAAAAAGGATTAGAGGCTATTTTTACTAAGGATGATAAGGTATTTTATCCTTCCTAGGACAAATTTGATACCTATTTGTATACATAGGTGCGATATGCACATAAAAATGTAATCCTTATTTTGGTATGAATAAAAATGTCATTTTTTCTTTAGAAAAAAAGAGAACTCAACTCAAACATACAACATATAACACAACTTAGACATCAAGATTGAAAAAAAAGAGAACTCAACTCAAACATACTCCATATAACACAACTTACACATCAAGATTACCAATTTTACAGGATTTCTTTTGATGACAATATAAACTTTTATTTATGGTGGTTTACGTGTGATTTTCAAGCTAGATTTGTGTTTTGAAAAAGGGATTTGCATATACAAATTAATGTTTTGATCATCACAGTTTCCAAGGGTTTCTTGATTTGTATTCATCAACATAAAGATTGCAAGGTAGTTTTCCAATTTTTGAAATTATTTATCCAATTTTTGAAATTGTTAACTTGATAACATAATATATACATTTCTATTAGGATGAAATTACTTTATTTTCCACTAGAAAGAAATAGATAAGCCACATTGATGTACATGCACGGTTAAAAACATCAATGGGATTAAAAAAAACAAAACATTACAAAAAACAAAACAAAGCAACGTTTAATGTGAACAATGAGGTCCAATGGGGAAGCCAGCCAATGAAGGGCATGCAAAGAAAAAGTAAATAAAGATCTACCTTTACAAGACGCTCAGAAATAACTACATTGACCTCTTCAAAACTAAAATTGTGTGTCTCACAAGAAAAAGGCCACTTCTTCTCGACTGGAAGGAGAAATTAACTCCCTACTTCTCTTATCCCAATCTTCTATTCTCGATCTGGCACAACAATACAGGTTAAATGCTTTAAAGTTAGATCTTCAGAAGATTTGGGATCACGAAATGAACTCTGCTAGATTACAAAGCAGAGTCATATGGGCCTCTGCGGGGGATGCTAATACTAAATTCTTCCATGCTTTTGCATCTTCCCGTAAAAATCAAAATGCTATTTGGAGTCTACAGGATGAACGGGGACACTGGTTATCAGATGATCAGAGCATTAAAGCTCTCGGTGTGAGACATTTTAAGGACATATTCACTGATGATAATTCGACCACTCTTACTGCTCAATTGAAGGTCCTTCGCCTCTTTCCATCCTTTGTTTCGATGGAGGACCATGCTGCTTTTACTAGCCCTGTCACTCTTTCTGAGATTGAAGGGGCATTAAAGTCCTTTAAAAAAGACAAAACCCCTGGCCCTAATGGATGGACGGTGGAGTTTTACTTATTCTTCTTTGATCTTCTGGGTCCCTCTTTGCTGCATCTGGTTGAGTCCTCTAGACTCAGGTGCAGAGTGGCCTCGGACATAAACTCTACTTTTATCGCTCTCATTCCTAAGGTTGAACATCCTGCTAAGTTTGGGGATTTCAGGCCCATATCTTTATGCAATCTTTGCTACAAATTGATCGCTAAAGTGGCTGCTTTGAGACTCAAGCCTTTCCTTGATTCCTCCATCTCTCCTCAGCAGTTTGGATTTCTCAAGGATCGCCTGATCCATGAACCGGTTGCCATCACTCAGGAAGTTCTCCATTCTGTTAAACTCAAGAAGCATTCAACCCTCTTTCTTAAGCTGGACTTCACTAAAGCCTTTGACCGGGTTAATTGGACATACATCAGGTTGATTCTCATTCAGATTGGGGTACCACTTCTTGGGGTGAACTGGATCATGGGATGCATCTCATCGGCAAATTTCGCTATCCTCGTCAATGGTACTCCTTCCCCTTTCTTCCTTGCCTCATGGGGCCTTCGCCAGGGCTGCCCTTTATCCCCGCTGCTCTTTATTCTGGTCATTGAAGGCCTTAGCCTCCTCATACAGGATGCTAGAAGGAATGGGGTTATCAAGGGTATTAAGATCTCGGCTGAACTCTCCATCACTCACTTACTTTTCGTGGATAATGTCATTTTATTTGGGATGGGCACCTTTGAAGACTGGATTGCTTTTAAAGTTATTTTGGACACGTTCTGTGAGGTCTCCGGTATGCTGATAAATTTGGATAAATCCAGCTTCCTACATTCTGATCTAGATCCTGCTATTCTTGTCTCGATTACGAACATCTTGCCTTTCAAATCTACCCACATTGATCTTGGTTTCTCCTATCTTGGTTTCCATTTGAAACCCTCGGGGTATTTAGTAAAAGACTGGACATGGCTCTTGGGTCGTTTTGAACAACGTATAAACCACTGGACTCACCGCTTTTTATCTTTGGGGGGGCGACTGGTCTTGGTCCGTTCTGTTCTCACTAGCCTGCCTGTCTATTGGTTGTCCCTTTTCTCGGTCCCCACATCCATTTTGAACAAACTACGCTCTCTCATCTTCTCTTTCCTTTGGGGGTCTTCTGCCACTCTTAAGAAATACCATTTGGCTGATTGGCACCTGCTGGCTCGTCCCATCTCTCAGGGGGGCTGGGGGATTAAACATCTTCCTCTCTTTAGCCTTTCGTTGAGAATGAAGAATTTTTGGCATGCACTGAACCATACCGGTATCTGGCATCACCTTCTAAAAGTTAAATATATGAAAAACATGCCGGTAAATTCTTGGCTCAGAAAAAAAAAGTTTAGATTCTAGAATGCTTCGATCATCTGGAAAGGCTTTCTTGATACATTGCCTTGGATTGGGAGAGGTCTCCTCTGGCAAGTTGGTAATGGTATTGAGATTCGGGTTGGAGCGGATCCCATTGTGGGATTGGGTGGTTCATACATACTATCTGATGAACTTCGCCTGTACGTGGAAGATTATGGGATTGTCAATCTGAACCAAGCTTTAAACCACGCTTCGGGATCTTGGTACACTGCTGAAGACCTTGATCTTTGCGAGGAGTGGAGTATACAATGGACAACATATCTCAAAGGCTTGTCATTTAATAGAATATGTTTATCTGAAGTCAAAGACACGCTCCTCTGGTCCCATAAAAAACATGTGGGCACAATTAGCGCGGCCATTGGATATGATTGTCTCTTTCACAGCACAACCATTCTGGAGAATAGTCGGGTTTTATCTTTCCTGTGGACTTTAAAAATCCCATTGAAGATGATTTGTTTTAGTTCGCTGGTGGCGGTGGACAAGATCCTTTCTTGGGATAATCTACAATCCCGTGGTCATCCTGGCCCCAGCAGATGTGTATTATGCAAAAAAGCCACTGAGAATTGCCTTCATCTTTTTCACTTGTGCCCCTTTAGATCCTCCATCTTCACTCACTTTTCGAACCGGATGGGTTTCCCTATGACCACTCACTGTTCTGTCCTATCCTTTCTTGACCACTGGTTTGACTGCACTTCTCTATATGCAACTCATCGTTTTATTCCTTTCTTCATCTTTTGGCTTGTGTGGCTCTTAAGGAACAATTGCTTATTTGAAAATGGCTCACCATCTGCTGCTCCACTCATCACCCATATCGAGCTTTTACTCGCTCTCCACCCTGTGCCTATACATGCTAAAAAACATAGGCTGATCGGATCTGCACCTGGGCACCACTTTCCGGCTGGATACTTCGATGGAGCTGCACAATTGGGTTTGGGGGGAGCTGGGTTAGTGATCCATATCAGTAAAACCCATTATCTCTCTTTTTCGATGGGATGTGGTCCGGGCTCCAATACCAGAGCTGAACTCTTGGCACTTTGGTCTATTCTTAAAGTCAGCAACATGATGGGAGTACCCTTACACCAGATTTATGGTGATTCAATGGTGATTGTTTCATGGGCAAACAAACTCACTGCCCTTGAAATTCCCGCATTGAAACACTGGTGTGATGATATCTTCAACATGATGCTCAGTGCCCCACCTATGACCATCTATCATACTTATCGGGAGCATAATATACTCGCTGATGGTCTATCAAAAAGTGCTTTGAATTTGGAGAATGGTACAGGACATTTCACTGAGATTATGGATGGACAGGTCATAACAGATGGCCATTTTTTACTTTTTTGATGGCTGTTTCTTTAATTACAGCAGTTGGTTTGTTATGTTTTACTTATACATTATCATAGACTTTTTTGGGAGATTATCAGCGAGCGGATATGCACTTATTTGTATGTTTTATTGGTCATATTTAGATTTCCGACTTTGCTGACCTGATCACTCAGGAATGATGATAAAAGTCTGCATTGAACAGACTTTGTCTTTCTATTATATTTGTGCTGGAAGACATACATTCTCTCCTTTCTTGTAGGTTTTGGATGGTCTGACTGATGATTCCCATCTGGTATGTGGCTGATTTCTGTATATTTATCTTTTTGATTCATTTTGAATATCAAAAAATGGCATTTTTTCTTCTGAAAAAAAAATTTGTGTGTCTCATACTCTCTACCTGTCAAGAACGAGTGAGATCGAAAAATGCTATGCTTTGATTTTCATGCATGAAAGAAAAAAATCTAACGCATTACTGTTATTACAGACCAATAAGATTGATGACAACATTAGACTTTACAGCAACAACATTAGACTTTGCAATGCTGTAGACCTTGTATCCATCTCTGAACTGGTATTTGTCATCCAACCTTTAAAAACACCGTTGTGTAGAAGGTAGAGAATTCTCTTCATGGTCATTTCACGTTGATGCTCCATTGGCTTATTGTATATGAAAGAACATATAATTTCCCACCTCTTATCTTCGGACAAAAGAGATAACCATTAGCCATTGAGTTGAATATCCAGTCCCGGTCTTCAACATTGTGACCATCCACCAAGTCTCTCATAGCACCAATGTCAAAAGTGGGTTTCCCTGGACGAAAAATGAAAAAGAAAGAATCAGTAAAAGATACAAACACAACTCAGATTAATTTAGATTTAATAGGTAGATACAATGGATACTTTTATTACCATTTTTTACAGTTCTAGGCATGAGAAGGAAGAGTATATACCATAAAGTCTATAGGTTTTCAATGTGCATTGATGAATAATTCAGTAAGTGCTACCTTTTCTTAGATGGCATGCAGTACATAACTACTCACAAAAAGAAACTATGACTATGACCAAATTGCATAGTTTCTTAGAGTATGCCACCATATACTATGACAAAGGCACTAGTTTACCATTTTAATTTAACTTGTTTAAACTACACACAGAAAGAAAATGGATTGATATGTTTTAGTGTGTAAGAAGTATTATTGATACTTTGAAACTTATCAAGAATACATATAAGTGACATTTACTTTGGATTGATATTTTTTTAGTGTGTAAGAAGTATTATTGATACTTTGAAACTTATCAAGTGACATTTACTTTCAATATATTTCATGTTGAGAGTTATAGGTCAGACAAAAACCAACAAGCAAATATCTTGGCATTCCTTACCATAAATTGACATGCACATCAAGTTTTATGCCCAGTGAATAATCATATATTCTCAAGCATTCGTGCAATGTTGTAGACCTTGTATCCATCTCTGAACATGTATTTGTCATCCAACCTTTTAAAACACCCTTGTCTAGAAAGGTAGAGAATTCTCTTCATGGTCATTTCACGTTGATGCTCCATTGGCTTATTGTAATTTGAAAGAACATATAATTTCCCACCTCTTCTCTTCGGACAAAAGAGATCACTATTAGCCATCGAGCTGAATATCCAGTCCCGATCTTCAACATTGTGACCATCCACCAAGTCTCTCATAGCACCAGAAAAAGAAAGCATCAGTAAAAGATACATCAACTCATCAGTAAAAGATACAGACACAACTCAGATTAATTTAGATTTAACAGGTGGATACAATGGGTACTTTTATTAATATATAGCTTCTATATATTCGAGAAATGACAATTATATGGGAGGATATTGTGTCTGGACAGTGTCCTAAAAAAATATCAAAGGAAAGTAAGAATAATCAGATTTGGAAAATAGACTAGCATTCTTTTCTTTGGAGAGGCGAAAAACAAAAGGAGGGAATTCCCTTGGTTAAATGGGCTTCTCTAGCAAAGACAAAGGAAGGCCGAGTTTGCAGAATCAAAAGTATATACCTGTCTGGGAAAGTTCTAGTAGCTAAAAGCTTGTGGAGGCTCCTATTCAATAGAGGTATTTGGGGGAAGTTGATGAGAAAAAAATATTTCAAACGACTAACAATTGAGAATTGGATTAGAACTTAGAACTGAAAATAAATCTCTCAAAGGAGCTTCAAATCTTTGGAATGTTTTGGTCTGAGCAATTCCAGTCTATGTAGATGGGTGGCTTGGAAAATGGATCAGAATAGGAGAAGATCCTTGGGTGGGAGATTCAAGGAATTTCCATTTATCAGAAAAGTTGAAACTGGTTTTACACTCAAAAGGTGTGTCAGTGTTGGCTGATGCTGAGGTTCAAGGCGTTCTTGGAAGATGGTTGCATAATTGGTTAACAACAGAAGATCTGAACATGCAAGGAGCTTTATCAGTTGAATGGACTCGGTTACACCACATTACTATGTCACAATGTTATTGCTTTACAGGATTAGGAGGACGAGTTAGCATGGCCTTGAAAAAAGGCCACAGGTATCCTTACAACAAAGTTAGGCTCTGATCTTTATCCTACATGGATTTTCCAAGAGACATTGGTGGTGGGTAAGAGACATTGGTGGTGAGTAAGTATCTGGAAGCTATCTTGTCCCCTAAATATCAGAATCTTCTCCAAGGCTGGTGAGATAATGAAATTCCAGAAAATGCCAGTAGTAGTCCTGTTGATTTGTTCAGCCGAGACTGTCAATATGATTCACATGAATCAAATCTGAATCATGATCTTACCAGCTCCTTGGATTAAAGCCAACACTGTCCATATTGTTAGTTGTTTTTTCACATATATCGAAGTTGTTGTTAACAATTTTTATGCAGTGACACATTGCCATATTTTCTGTGTTTGGTTCTTCTTAGGGAAATTAACTCTGAAGTTGTTAACATCAAAATATTTTCTAATACTCATGTACTTTGCAGATACTTGTGTACTGTTTGCATGGCTTCAAATTTAGTGGCCTTTGTTTTTTCATGATCTCCTTGTAAATATCTGTTGTTCTATCCATAAATGAAAATTTTGTTTCATTCACCACTGTCAATTGATAATAGTTTTGCATATTCTCCTGAAAATATGAATCTAAAAAGACATAGAAAAAATTTCTTTAAATTTCAGCATCTAATCAACAAACGCATGCATACTTTTTGAATTTCCATTTAATCATATAAATATCCAATCCAATGGCAATAAAACATACATGAACATAGTATGTGGGGAAAATAATTACAGAACTTTCAAGTTTCAACATTCAATCATACATGGATGCCATTGATCTCTCACAGGAGGTTTCAGCTTTTTGTTTTTCTAAGTACAGCTCTTGGATCGCAAACGATCTTGATAAATGTGTCCCCGACTCATTCTTTTACATGGATTTGCATTGCTAGGCCTGTTGGTTTGGATTGGATCAGCCATTGTTTTTTGGATAGATTGTTGGTGGTCCTTGATCAGCTACCCCGACTACTCAATGCATGGCTTTTCAATGGCGTGAAGAGTATATTTGTAGTGAATACTCACTTTCTTTTAATCCTTTGAATCACTGTACAGATTATTTTGGCTTCTTTCTTTCAGATTATCTGCAATAACATCAACAAATTTGTTCTTCAAGCTACCATTTTAGTACAATGGAGTATGTTAGGAGAATAGAAGGTTTTCTATGCAACTTACCTTGGATTTATAAAAGGAATTTTGCTTCCACAGTTGTGTTCTGATCTCCAATTCTTGTGTTGTAAATAATGTTTGGAGCAACAGTCATTTTCAAGGGTCATGTAAAGAGAAGAACAAGCAAGCCTTTGGAAAATACTTATAAATACAATTTTTTAAGTTGCTTGTGAACATGTGTCCAAACCAACGAACACATGGAGCCCGGGAGGTGTGTGACCACTTTTTCCATTGGATTAAAGTTTTCCTCATGAATTGTCAATTTGTCACGTGGTCATCCAAAATGGTCTGAGCGCTCTCGCTAAAGATTTGTCTCAAAGTTCCATTGGTCATAAAATGCAGGTTTGTATCCAATAGTTTCTGAATTGATTATAAATATTGAATATTGCATTCAGGAATATATTTCATCTATAGAAGCATCCCTTATTTCATTATTTTGTATATTTTGGTTTAAACCGGGTTTATTAGAAAAGCTAGAATGCCAATTGTCAAATTTATTGAGAAGAAAAACAATGTGGCATTTGATTTTCTGAGTTTTTTGGTCTATTGATTTAGGAATCTAGTGGATGTTGATATCATAACTTATTCATAAAGCACTCTAAAAGAAACATTTTTGTCAATTTCTAGCTTCCTCAATATGAAGCACACATTGAAGCATTGTTTTAATGTTATCAATTCGGAATCCTTACACATTCGTGATAAAATAATTGAAATAGTTAGAGATACTCTATTAAAAAATAATTGACACAAAAGATAATTGAAATTTAGTTATCACTCTTTGCTTTAGACATGAACAATTTAAAAAAAAGCATAGAAGATAACTTGAATTTTAGCGAGGACTATCTGCTTAAAAATAAAATAGACATGAACAATTCTTTTTAAAATTCAAAATTTGATCAGAAAGCATGGGTAATATGCTGAAAAGAAAAACACTCTACTTATAAATACAATTGGGTAATATGCTGAAAAGAAAAACACTCTACTTATAAATACAATAGACATGGACAATTTTGTGGAAATTTTAGAGACTGTCCTAAAATTGAAGCCATTGATTGATGGAATGAACATGAGTGATTCAATGGTTACCTACATACTCATGGGTCATGTAGCCAAAGGTTCTAGAAATCCCGGTTTCAACAGAAAATTTTCCATCACGCACAAGCTTGACCAACCCAAAGTTGGATACCTTGGCCTGGATGTAATCACCAAGGAGGATATTGGAGGGCTTGAGATCACTGTGAATGAATATAATTTATGCAAGGTTGTGTAGGACTCAACCCTGTAGGAAACAATAAGAACAATGTTGAGCCTCTACTTCCATTCTAGCGGTCTAAGCCCGACCTCCGCCCATTCAAATAGATGTAGGATCAATGGCCCTTGGGGCATGTACTCATACATCAACATTTTCTCCTCACCATCAATACAATAGACGAGAAGATACACAAGGTGTCGGTGTCGAACTTTGGGAATCTTTTCCTGGAACTCACTCAACCCCTTGCTACTCCATTTATTGCAGATTCTATGGATTTTGTAGTTAGCTAGATCGAGACACTTTCAAGAGTAAGAATGGAATTCTATTTGACTTTGAATACACAAATTACTTCAATTGGTAAATTACTACTTCCAAACTTTGCAGTTACTATCACAGATACAAATGACCTATGTTTCATTCAAGGGGTGGGTTTTAGTTTTTAGTTTCCTATCGATCGATGTTTCCTTCAATGTTTTTAGAGTAAGGAGATGAAATATATTCAATATGTCCTCATCCTTAATATGTGGTGCATTTGACTGTCCTATAAGTCTTCTATATTTGAAAATAAGTCAACCCTCTCATCTCAAGTCTCCCCTCAAGTGTTTTCATATTCCAAATTCTTAAGAAGAACATCCCTCCCAAAGATCCATGTCATATTGTCCCTTTATGGTTGGACAAGTCCACTCCCTAGTCTTTTTTTGATGGAGTGTGTTATGGAGAGGAGTAGTTCTATGGGAATGGAGGTTTATTATTCATATGCGATTCTTAGGTTTTCAAGTTTAAATCATGTCTAGGTCTTAGTACCAATAACTACACTAAATTGATTGCCTTTCATCGTTTGATGATAATCACCTTGGAATTTAAGTGTTTGGTGACTCAAATATAGTGATTAAGTGGATATAGAACCATGAAACTATCTAAAATACAAATATTTAGGCCATGGTTTCTCTTATCAAGGACAAATCTAAACTTTTTTATTAGATCAATTTTAAATACATCTTTTCGGAGTTGAAATATAAAGATGATATTATGTCTAAATAGGATTCGCAATTGGAACCATTTTACCCATATATGGAAGAAATTTCATAAGGTGTCTCTACCAAGACTTGAGTGCCACTCTAATAGTGGTACTTCTAATATTAATCTCGGATGCATATATTTAGTCTAGAAATAATGAAGGGAATGCATGTTAATGTGGTCAATACTAATGGCGATCCATTTGATCCTATGCTACATGAAGCAATAATACATGAGGACTCTCCATCATTTGAATAAGGAATAATTAAAGAAGAATTCATAATAGGATTTATTCTTAGGAACATGCTTTTGCACCTTACTATAATTATGGTGTTTGTAAGACCAAGTCCTATAAAATATGCAAAAGATTGTGCAAATGCTACATAACATTCTTCTAATCGAACAAAGGAGTGTAAAGGAATGGCATAGGATGTTATTGCATCATATTCTTCAAATGTCCCATAAGAGAAAGAGGCATAATTCTTTGTTGCACAAATTTTTTTAGGCCAAATTATTTGTTCTTACTTCCTTGTTGGGCCTCAAAGCCTACACAAAGTTTGTTTTCCTTGCTATTGTAAAGAGAAAGACATGTTCAATATATATTACTATATTTCATTAATGAATGTAGTTGATCTTTGGCCATTAGCCATTTCTTGTATTAAATATATAAGCTCATCTCCACAATTTATATTATGGGAGCCATGGTGATGAATTTTCTCTAAACATTGTCCCAAGATTCCACTTATTAGCTATGAAAATCCCATAATCTCTTCATTCCTTATGTATTAATTTCTTGTGCACATGACAAATATGTTCTCTTATTCTCAATGAATATAAAATGCAATTCTTTTTTGGAAAAAAAATCATAATAATAATAATATTAAAGACAAGACAAAAGAAGTAGAAATATTAAAAATAGAAACAAAAAATCATATTAATTAAGGAAAAAATATAAATATATTTACTAGGGAATTATATATATATATATATATATATATATATATATATATATATNTAGTCATAGTGTCTCCTATCACAACACACAAGAGTTGCTCTGTCGAGATTACATCACATTATAGCCTTGCCTTTTTGCAAAAACAACCTTAGTGTTTCTTATCAAATCATTACAAAGCCTTTATGGCTTTTTCATAAGAGATTTACAAAAAATGCATAAGTAGCATTTTCAATCGCTTCATATCAAAGGGTTGATACCCCATCTATGACTTCTTCTATCTCCATCATTCCTGGTTGATATGCTAAAGCCTATTTTTAGAGGGTATCAGCTTCTTTGTTCAATTCTCAATATATATGAGCAAATGATATCCTCCTAAACAGAGATTTCAAATTCTGAATTTCAATAAGTAAATGTTGTAGCTGTGGAACTCGTATGTTGTTTCTTCCATTTTCCCAATCCACCACAACTTTTGAATTGCCGAAAATATGAATATCCTGTATCTGATTGTTGAGGGCCACTTTTAAAGCTGCCCATAATGCTGCAAGTTCTTCCCTATTATTAGTAGCTTGTCCCATGGCATATTTTACAAGCATCTTTCTCTTTGAAGAAAAGTGTATGACTACTCTAGCACCTCCCAGCAGAGGTTCACCCTGGCTAGCACCATCGAAATAGGCCCATGGAGTTTCGTTGTTTATTACCGGAGCTCTGATAATTATTTTTTTGGAGATGACAATGTTAAGCTTGTGTTCCTGTATCTTATTCATTAACATGGAAATGGTGATGTCAGGGGGAGTCCATGTGTTGTTGAAAATAGATCTATTTCGTGCCTCCCATATACTGGAAACAAAAAGAATCGGAGAGGCTTCATAAAGACCTACCCCTTCATTGTGCCACTAAGTTTTGGTTCCTTCTTCTAAAGTAGCACTTGCTCTTTCATGAGTTCTTCCTGCTGACAACTTTCCCACCACGCCCATCCATACGCTTCCTACATATGGACAGAAGGAAAACAAATGAGAGCTTGTTTCATCGCTTGATCTGCATAAAGTGCATAATCTCGGTCCTTCAAATCCTCTCTTCTGCAACATCTCCCATGTCAATAATTTATTTGAAAAGGTTAGCCACATTATGATAATGGTATTTAGAGGGCTTTGTATTTTCCATAACCTTTTCCACCACCACTGATTCTCTCTCATTGTATGCTCTTTAATTGACACTTGATATCCTAGTTTGGCCGTGTACTACCTTGATTTTGGATTTTTTGTCCAGATTATCTTGTCTGATTCTGACCCCAGATGAATGAAATTAGTGACTAATAGATTGAGAAATCTATTCCATTCTTCCACAATATCTCCCGTTAGTCCGAGGTCAAAGGCATTTTTCCACTGTCCTCGCGCTCTTAAGGCCGAATTAGCACATGCATATGCTAAAGAGTAAATTCGAAGAGACCTTAGATGGTGTATTAACCGTGGAGATATTCTATAACTTTCACCTGCTCCAGCCCAAGGATCTTCTCCCACTCTTACTTTTCTTCCATCACCTATCTTCCAGGCTATCCAATGTCCAACTAAAGGATAGGCCAAGATCATCGCCTTCCATCTTGTTGAGCCATTCTTGAAAATTTTATTTGGATTTCTAATCTAATCTATTAGGCTGGTTCCGAAGTAATATTTGGACAAGATGACCCTACCCCATAGTGTTTCAAGGTTTTGAAGGAATCTCCACATGGTGTTTGCTGCTAGTGCTTTGAAGAAAAACTCTAAATTATTTATGCCCCATCCACCTAGTTCCTTTGGCCGAGCTAATGTCTTCCACTTTACTAGGGGAATTCCTTCTGTCTGCTTGCTTGTTGTCCACAAGAAGGAGAAGCACTTATTTTTTATTTTTGTTAAAATTCCCTTTGGTATGTATGCTATTGAGGCCTAGTACACTGGGATACTTTCTAGGACTGCTTTTAGGAGAACTAGCCTTCCTCCTTTGGACAGGAACCGATTTGCCCAGCTATTTACCCCGCTTTCTATCTTTTTGAATAACCAAACCTAGTCTTGGAAAGAGTAATAATTAGGTTTCAACGTAAATCCCAAATACTTGAAACCCTCCCCAATAGGGGTAATTTGATATTGTATTATCTCACTTGTCCTCTGTAGCATATCTTCAGGGAAGTCATTATGGATGAGATTAGATTTATCCATGTTTACCACCATTCCTGTGGCTTTTCTATACTTGTCTATCAGAGATATGAAGGCCTCAAGGTTTCTGATGGATCCTTCACCAAACAATAGGACATCATCTACTAAGAGAGTGTGTGTTACTTCTTCTATATTAGACACTTTGATGCATTTTATTTCCCCTTCCGATTTGGCTTTGTGGATGATCCTACTCAAATGCCTCTGCCACCAACAGGAAAATGAAGGGAGAGAGAGGGAAACCCTGCCTTAGGCCTCTTGTAGGTCTGAACAAATTGGAAGGAGAACCATTGATTAGAACAACAAAGGAGGTGGACTGTAGACAACCCATAATCTACTCAACAAATTCTAGGGCTACTCCAATTTTTATCAGTAACAATATTACAAAAGTCCATCCCACCCTGTCATAAGCTTTAGATAAATCTAGCTTTAAAGAAAAAGCTATTTTTTTTTCCTTTTTAATGGTATGTACTGTCTCCTGAGCCAGGGACACTGCATCATGAATCTGTTTGTTATTTAAGAAGCCAAATTTTTCTTCATAAATAATTTCACTTAGAACTGGTTTTATCCTTAGAGCTAGTACCTTGGCAATGATTTTATAAATCATGTTGCAACAAGAGATGGGTCTGAATTCATCAAAGGATTGGGGTTTCTATTTTTTGGGTATCACAGTCAGAAAAGTTGAATTTAAGCTCCCCAACAGTTTCCCGGATTCCTGTGATTCTCTAACCACCTCTAAAATGTCCGTTTTCATCAAATCATAAAAACCTAAGTAAAATTCCAAAGTAAAACCATCAGGCCTAGGGATTTTCCTTTTTGAAAAGAATGTAAAGTATAACTGATTTCTTCCTCTGAAATTTCCTTAGTGAGTTCTTTATTCATTTCTTCAGTTATCATTCTTGGAAAAAACCCTAAAACTTCCAGTATTTCCTCAATAGGGCACCCTTTTGGCTCTTTGCCAGATGTTTTGAAAAAAACCAACCCCTGCTGCTGCTTTCTCCTCAAAAGTGTGAACTAGGCTTCCCTCCTGATTTCTTATTTCACATATAGTGTTTATATTCCACCTGTGAGTTGCATAATTGTGAAATAATTTGGATTTCTTCTCCCCTGCTTCAAGCCACATAGCTCTGCTTTTTAGGCGTAAATTTTTTTCTTCATTGTCCAGAAGCTTCTCTTTCTTTCTCTCCAAATATTTCATCTTTTCAGTTTCCTCTAGGCTAAACACCCCATTCACATTTCCTTGGAATAAGACCTTTATGCTTTCTTCTACTTCCTTCAATTCTTTTTGTAAAGAGGCCTTATGTATTTTATCCCATTATTTGGATATTTCTTTGCCCTAAATAAGTTGTCTGCAAACTGTTGCATTGCACCATTGTTCGTATTTATTCTTACAGGCTGCCAAGCATTTTGAATTTGAACTCTATACTGCTCGTCTTCCAACCAAAGGGGGTTGAATTTGAAAGGGGTTGGAAGTTTCTTCTCAGGAGGTATTATTAACAAAGAGATAGGTATGTGATCAGAATTTCCCCTGTCTCTACTGCATATTTTAGGGTTAGGTTTCCATTTAACAGGTTTTCTTTGACCAAAAATCGATCTAGCCTTTTAGATATGGCTTGAGAACCTCCTCTCTTATTGTGCCAGGTTGGTTCAAGCTTAAGGGGAGCAATATCCACTAACTGCTCTTTTTCAAAAAAGTTCAGAAAAAGGGAGCCAGAGCATCTTGCCTGGCGTTTTCACCCCAAACTTCTCCAGCTGCGAGGGTTAGGTTTAGATCTTCCCCTAATATAACATTTGGTTGATTCAATGCTCCAACAAGACTGAACTTTTCCCATAATATTTTCCTATCGTAGAAGGGTCCATACACATTTAGGAATGTGAAATCCATCCCTGCTTCTTTGTCATTTAGTTTGGTTTCAATGACTGAATCAAGTTTTCTTGAAGCAATTTTGTTCAAAGATGGGCTCCAAGCTATTATTAAACCTCCCAAATGACCTTCTGCATCTAATCTTTCCACTTCCCAATCTTTGAGTATTTCTTTGATTATGGATTCTGCTTTTGACCCTTCTAGCATAGTTTCTTGGAGCATTAAGACTGTAGGTTTGAGGTTGTTGAGCAACCTTTTTAGGGCAGTTTTTTTAGAGGTCCCCCCATTCCCTCTTGGGTTGTAAGATAATACAAGCATCAAGAGCCCCCGTCTAGGGCCAATAATCTAAGAGCCTGCTTGATATTAGTATGTTTCCCTTGTTTAACATCTATAGAATCCTATACTTGAGCCTTGGATAAAAGGGGTTTTCTTCCTAATTTGGGATTTTTAGAAGAATTGAGTGCCAAACCTCTAGTAGAGACCCCTTCGTCTGAATGTTCTAAAGGAGAGCTTCGGGACCGAAGTTCATAAGATCTCTTAAAATTGACTTTTTTAGTTTTTGAATGCAAAGATTGTTCTTTTATAGGGGATTCAATTAAAACATAGGTGTCCTGCATAAGAGTAGAAGAAGGTGTACCTTTGGCCTGGTGTGACGGTCCTGCATCCTGAGCTTCATTGTTTGTTGGAGGACTGGGTTGACTTTTCCAGCTTCATTCTCCATCATCTTTGTCGTCGCCGTTATCATCTTCTGCTTTCGATGGCCCTGTCACTTTCCCTCCATTGCCACCTTGCATGTCTAATAGCACGTCCTTCTCAGCGGCTAAATTTTTTTTCCCCTTGTCTGGTGTATCTTGAGGTGTTTCCTATGTGACATGTACTATACCCTCATCCTCCTTGCAACCGGAAAACTCTTCCTCTCTAATTACTGGCTTTACCTTTTTCACCCATATATTCTTATGTCACTTCATGGCAACTTTCATATAGTCCTCTGCATGTGACCCACCTCCCTGCAGTTGAAACATCTGAAGGGGATATTCCAACAGTCCAACCTCTACCACCATGTGCTGCCATGCATCACAATCTTGAGCTCCTCATATAATCCATTCCTCAGGTCCAATTCAACCAGAATCCTGGCGCATCTTCGATCTAATTTGTTCTCCCAATTGTCTTCCAAAGCTGTGAACTTCCCAAGCCTGTTTCCAATGGCTTCAAAAATCTTAGGTTTCCAAAAAACCACCGGGAGTCCTGGAAGGATGATCCATACCTTCTGCACATTATGAGGCTCTTTGTATGCATTAAAATCTTTAGTCCATTTTCTGAGAATCAGACCCAACGGACCCTAGCTCCAATTTTGTTTTAAGAACTTGCAATTGTATTCCATACTTCAAACTTTGATTAAGAACTAGCCCCAAGGAAGCATGTAGAAGGTTGGTTCATAACCTAAAAGTACACCCCAATTCGCTGAAATCCATTACTGCAGTGAAGTTCTTGAGGCAGTCTTTCCGCAGAAACACCCTACCAGTGCCTACGTCAAAAAATATGGTATTTGATCCAAGGTGATGTCCTTACCCACGATTAACTCTGGGCTTTCTTTGCAATCCTTCAGCCCACGTCATTTTTTGGGTTGTGCATTCGTCAGCTTCATACTATCCTTTGATAGCATTTCGTCAACCAAATTATGGTTCTGCGTGGGTTTGGATGGCGTGTTTTTTCCATTAATGTCTTCCTCCTACGACATTTCCTTCGAGTGTGCCGATTGGACCTCGTCTTGGGAGAAAAAGATCGTTCCACACTCCCTGTCTTCGCCAAAATCCACTGCATCCGAATACATGATTGAACCTCCTTTTAGATCCCCTCCTTAAACCTACCTCTCATCCTTCGCTACCTTAAAGACTATAAAAAACTAAGACGACGCCTCTCCCTTCTCGCGAAAAATCGCATCCGAACCTGCTACTGCCGTAGAGCACCATCGTGGCTCCTCCCATGTATATATATAT
>LPNX010433667.1:551657-631935 GCA_001517045.1 Pseudotsuga menziesii
TTAACACATAATGAGAAAGACTTATTGTTTTGGTCTAAAATAATCACCTTTTATAAAAAACTATAGTGAAAGCCACATGGCATCATCAAAAGCATTACAATTATCTATAGTGACATGCATTTTTTTACCGTCACAAAAAAAATCACCAAAAAAATATTGGTGACGGCCCTTCAAGTATCATCACCAAAAGTATCACAAAAAAATGATTAGCATCGGGATTTTAACAAAATTTACCATAAGTGTCACCAAAGAGAGAATTGACAATGGGATTTTAAATACCCTCGCTAAAAGTGTCATCGAAAACGGATTTGGTGATGAGATTTAAAGAATTGTCACCAAAATCACTTTCGATGATAATTTTTCCTAGCACGTCACCATAAGTGACTTTTCTAATGACTGTTTAAGGTCCGTCACAGGCATTACCGTCACGAAAGTCCTTCTTATAATAGTGAAACCATATAATTAGCATGATTTTGAGCCATACAACCTTTTGCAATATTGCTTCTCTATCAGTTTGGCATATTTTCCCTTTGTCTCCTTTTGTTATCTACAATTTAAAATTTTGCATACAAAATCAAATGTTCAAGACCTTCCATGCTATTATTATAATATAGTTAGTGTTTCCCTCCTTGATTCATGCAGAATATACCATGATACTTTAGAAAAATTTGATAACATGTACTAATCATGAATAATCTAGATTACCAATATAAATCAAATGTAAATTTCAAAACAACATATTTAGACTTTTGATGATATAACAACAGTTAAAGCAAAGAATAAAACATCTTCAAACTTTGCAACTTGCATTCATGCAACTATGATTGTGACACTGTAGCAATTGAAACATAGAACCTGAAACAAAATTATCTTGAGCAGAAACTATTGTTGCACCATAGCTTATGAATACAACTACAATTGTTTTGGACTTTCTAGAATTTATATTTGTGTATCTCCCACATAGAGCCTGGTAGTTTTCAATGCCTGGAATCCCACATATCTTTGAGCCTGGAAGCTTAAAATCACAAAGGTTGTCACTGCAGAACCTAACACCTCACCTGGGTGATCCCTGACAGTTCTGCTTCAGATCCTAACACCTCCTTTGTGAGCTTACTAGCAGCTCTTTTCCTAGGACTTTGATATCATAGAGATCTCAATAGAGCTTAACACCTCACGAGGGTGCTAACTGAAGCTCTATACTAATTTATCATAAATTTAAGATTATAACACCTCTCTAGGGTGCTCCATAACATCTTTTCTCAATTAATAATTAGTTATTTTTTTTAACTTTATTGAGAGCTTTTCCAAATTCAGGAGTTTTTCCTTTGGTCAACAAATATTTTGTGTTCAATCTTGTTAATATTTCAATTTTTTTATTATGAAAATTATGTCTTGGTTTCAAGTCTTATTTCATCTTGCAATTATGAATATTGAGACTAAACAGTTTAGGTGCTCTAGATCCAACACACTCAACACCAAGCTTAGTTTCTCTTTCTCATTGACATTTTTATCATCCAATTTCCTTCTTCCATTTTATTAGTTAATTCATTATGTATATTTTGTTTTAGAGAGGTCTATTTTGTGTAGAAATTATTTCTTAAAAGTTTAATAGCCTTATAACCCAAGGCGTCCCCCATGGTAAGCTCAAAAGTTTCGTTACTCTCTATCTGACTGTTTGTTTTTCATTGTTTTTTTAATTGTAGGATTCATATATTCATATTTAATTCTTTATTTATGTTCTTAATGGAACTACCATAGTTCATTTCGTGCAATAATCTAGACACACTTCAGTGATAATGACATATATTAAATATCATTTCAAAAGAAACATTGAATGCATGGAATTTCATAATCATCATCTAGCATACTCGATGTTCCAGAGCATATCATCTCCACAACAAACCAAAATTTTAATAATTTTGATCATACTTGATGTTCCTGAGCCCACAGGCTCAACCTCGTATCCACATTGTAACTGAACAATCTCAATAGAAAGATGACTTTGAGGAATCACCTCAAAAGTATAAAGGCTCAAAAGTAAAAAACCATGCAATCATATTTTACAAGAGTATCTCAAATCAAGGAGCAGTTGGAATTTATTGGTGATATGGTTGTAGAAGTAGAAATTGTAATGACCACCTTGAATGGTCTTCCAAGAGATTGAGAATCCTTTATCCGAGAAGTCTGTTCAAGAAGAATACTAAACAAGTTTCGACAATTATGGGAAGAATGTGTTTAAGAAGAAGAAAGAATAACAACCAGTGAGGAGAAAGCTAAGGAGAATGAAGATTCCTGTGAAGAATATGCCTTGATCTTTACACTCACAGGTTCAGTCTCACCAGGAAATGACACCTGAATAGTAGATAGTGGTGCCTCCAAGCACATGACAGGTTACAAGGACCCACTCTCATGTCTTGTACAAAAGGAGTCTCCACACAAAGTAATGCTTGGAGATGATTACCAATATCCCATCAAAGGAATGGGAGAAGCCTCCTATAAATTGGACTCTAGAAATTCCATGAAGATGAAGGATGTCTTGTATGTCCCAGGACTAAAGAAGAACCTTCTTTCTATCTGAACCTTAGATGAGAAAGGGTCTAGAGTTGGTTTTGTGGATGGAGAAGTCCTCATGTGGACAAAAGGAAAAACTATAGATGATGCAGTAGTAATTTGAGTTGAAGAAGGAGGACTCTTAAGATTAAAGGAACATGTAGATTCACCATTGGTGACTAGTACCATAAGCCCATGTGAGATATGGCACATAAGGATTGCTCATATACATTACAAAGAATTTCCAATTGTGAGCAAGGTTGTGACTGGTTTACCAAAGATTCAGATAGATCATGAAGGAGTGTGCAAAGGATGTGCAAAAGGAAAGAATACTAAGAACCCTTATCCAAACAATGAAAACAAAGCGAAAGGGATCTTAGATATTATTCATTTATATATATGCGGGCCAATGAAAAATACTTCATTAAGAGAGTATGTTTACTATGCTTCCTTATTGATGACTACTCCCGCAAGATTTGGATATATTTCTTAAAAAAGAAGGATGAAGTGTTTGAAAGGTTCAAAGAGTTTAAGGCCCTGGTAGAAAACCTCTCTGAAAACAGGATCAATATCTTAAGGTCAGATAATGGATGAGAATACACATCAAGTGAATTCAATGAGTAATTCATGGAAGTTGTGAAAGCTATGATACATGATCAAGATCTACCTATGTACCTATGGGAAGAAGCAACTATAACAATAGTATATGTACAGAATATAATCTCCCATGGTACCCTTGGTAACAAGACTCCAGAAGAGGTGTTTACCGGAGAAAATATTGAAGTAAGTCACCTAAAAATATTTGGTTGTTTGGTATACATACACATTCCCAAGGAGAAAAGTTCAAAGTTAGATCCTTCAGGAAATAATGGATTGTTTGTAGGATATAGTGAGCAATCAAAAGCTTATCGAATCTATATCCTTGGATATCATCAAATTGAATTAAGCAGAGATGGTATCTTTGACAAAGATACAACCTTCAGAAAACCAAATAAAGAAAAGGAAGATGAATAGGAGCATGAAAATCCCATAGCTATAGAAGTTCCTAAACCAGTTAGGAACGAAGAAGAAGATGAGATGCCTGAGGATCATGATATGACAGAACCTCAGAGACCTGAAGAATTTCCAATGAAATGATCTCACGAAAGAGATGACCTGCGTGGGCTCGTGAAGTAATAAAAGAAGCAAAAAGACATGGTGTCCCAGAAGGAACCATCCGAGAAAGAAAGAATCCAAAGCCATACCCTAGTTATGTAGCTTTGATGTGTGATCTCGTTGATAAAGAACCAACATTTTTGAAGAAGCAACAAAACAGAAGGAGTGGGTTGATGCAATGGTCGAGGAATACCAATCCATTATAAAGAATGATGTTTATGAAGTAGTACCAATACCAACAGACAAGTCAATGGTATCCTTGAAATGGATCTTCAAAACAAAGCACTTAACAGATGGTAGTATAGATACGTACAAGGAAAGATTCGTAGCTCACAAGTTCTCCCAAAAGAATTGAATCGATTATGAGGAGAACTTTGAACCAATATCTAGGTTCACCTCAATTAGAACCATCCTTACCTTGGAATCCAATATGAAGTGGAAGTTACATCAGATGGATGTAAAGAAAACCATTCTAAATGGCTTGATAGAAGAATAAGTATATATCGAACAACCACAAGGTTTTGAGACTAATGATCAGGAAACTCATGTATGTAAACTCAAGAAGGAATTGCATGGGTTAAATCAAGCACCTAGAGCATGGTATGGAAAAAACGATGGATTCCTAATGAGTTTAGGCTTTACCAATAGTAAAGAAGATTCCAACCTCTACTATAAAGTTGAGGGTGATGGAATTATGATGTTACTACTATGTGTAGATGATCTATTATTTATAGGTGAAGATAAACCCATCAATGAATGTAAGAAAAATCTTGTTGCAAAATTTGAGATGAAATATCTTGGAATGATGCACTATTTTCTAGGTCTTTAAGTATGGCAGTATCCAGGAAAGATTTTTCTAAACCAAGGAAAATATGCAGTAGAAATCCTAAAGAGATTTGGGATGATAGATTGCAAGGCTATGACTACTCCGATGGAAACAAATTTGAAGCTATTGAATGATGATGCTTCAGAAGTAGTAGATGCCACCTTAAACATACATATTATTGGTTCTTTGATGTACTTAACCAATACAAGACCAAATATATGTTTTGTTGTAAACACTCTACGTCAATATATGGTGAATCCCAAACATATTCACCTAGTTGGAGCAAAACATGTGATGAGATATCTAAAGGGGACTTTAGACTATGGTCTCAGATATGCATCAGATGGAGAGATAAGATTACATGGATTTATAGATTCAGATTGGGTAGGAAGTACCGAAGATAGAAATAGCACTTTGAAATGTTGTTTTAATTTGGGATTAGGCATGATATCATGGTTCAATAGAAAGTAGACTAGTATTGCACTTAGCACGACAAAAGTTGAATACATTGCAACATGTTCAGCTTGTAGCGAAGCAGTATAGCTTCACAACATGTTGGCAGGTTTATTTAATGTAGAGATAGATGTTACTGATATCCTTTGTGATAATCAAAGTTGTATTTAGATGACAAAAAACACAGTATTTCATGACAAGACGAAACATATTGAATTTAGATATCATTGCATCTGGGATATGGTTCAGAAGGGAGCTGTAAAGATCAAGTATGTTCCTACAAAGGAACAAGTGGAAGATGTGTTAACTAAGCCTTTGTCTCATGTAAAGTTTGAATACTTTTGAGACAAGCTTGGTGTAGTTTGAAAGGACCTCTCTCAAGAGAGGGAGTGATGGTAGATGGTAGAAGGATGCAGTGGTGGTAGCTCATCCTAGAGTAGGGTAAGTTTGGCTAGGATTGTTGACCTGAAAGGGTTAGTAGGTCATATGAGGCCTGTTGATCCTAGGGAGACTAGTATTTCTGGCTAGACCAGTTTATCCCAAGTGGGTTAGTAAACCAGAATAAGGCCTGTTGGTCCCCAGGAAGATCCATCTATCTAACTAGGACTGTTGACTTGGAAGGGTTAGTAATTTAGACAAAATGACCAGATGGATCTACCATAGAACTCAACAAGATACTGCTTCGAGATAGTTAGTAGGAAAGATGTAGTTTCAGTATTTTTATACTGATGATTGTTGAGATGATTGCTGAGATAGTTTCAGTATTCCTATACTGATGTAGCAGGTTCAATATTTTTATATTGATGATTTTTGAGATAGTTTCAGTATTCCTATACTGATGTAGTAGGTTCAGTATTTTCATACTGATGATTGTTGAGATGATTGTTGAGATAGTTTCAGTATTCCTATACTAATGTAGCAGGTTCAATATTTTTATACTGATGATTGTTGTGATGAATGTTGATGAGCTTGTTTTAGTATTCTTATACCGATGATGATGATGTTGTTTCAACATTTTTATGTTGATGATGATGATGTTCCAACATCTCTATGCTAGTGATGCAGATGATGATCTAGCATTTATTGATGATGTTGTTTTAGCACTAACATGCTAATGATGTTTCTATTGTTTCAGTATTTATATACTGATGTTGCAAATGACGTTTCAGTATTTACATACTGATGTTTCATATGACGTTTCAGTATTTACATACTGATGTTGTAGATGATGTTTCAGTATTTACATACCGATGTTGGAAATGATGTTTCAATATTCACATACTGATTTGGCAGAAGATGATTCAGTATTCACATACTAATGTTGTAGAAGATGATCCAGTATACCCAGAACATGATTCAGTATCCACATACTAATGTTGAATAAGATGATTCAGTATCAACATACTGATGTGACAGAAGATGATCCAATACACATAGAAGATGACTTAGTATTTACATACTGAGGTTGCAGAAGATGATCTACATGAGATAAATGATGAAGATGTATGATGGTGTTCCAAAACTTCCTATGACATATAGATAATCACTAGTGAGATGTACAGTTGTGGTAGTAGTTTCTACCTTGGATGAATACCTTCCTAGTTAAGAGGGAGTCTTAAGATATTGTAACTTCGGAAGATATTCCAGAGGAATACTTCCTCCATCATGAGATGAGTTTGGTCACGTAAGAGTAATTGAAAGAATCAATGTAAACCTTCAGATGTAAGTCGGGTCAATAGTACCCAAGTGTCATTATAATAAATGTTATTTTTGGTGTATTGCTAGACAAGTCAACCTTGTTAGGTCCTAGGTCAAGTCAAGTGACAAATATAAACAGGGAGACACTTCCATTCATTTGTACACACTCACTCAAGCAAGTTTGTAAGAGAGAGAAGAACAAGTGCACCAGAAAGAAGAGAGAAGCAATTGTTTGGGTTTTACATTGCTCTGGTTGAGTTATATACTAAGGAACTTTTGTGGGGTTTTCTCCCTTGTGGTTTCCCCAAGGAAAATATTTGTGTTCTTTGTGTTTCTATGCTTGTTGTTCTTTCAGTGATCCTACTAGTGAAAATTGTTTTAAGATATCATCTAAGCAATTAAGAAAACTTAACACTAACTCTTACTACTACAAAATGTTCTTTTGTGTAATCTCAATGTATCTCGACAATTTAGTCATTCACTAACTTACACCTTGTTATAGCTCAAAATGACACATCTCTTCCTATGACCACTTTCCCATGATTTCATCGCATGTCGACACTTCCATGATGACACTTCATGAAAGTTATTGAAAGTCACTGAAAAAACACCTAACTTGGAGGACCCATATTTGGAGTTTTGTAACTCCATTTGACCTCATATCTACACCATTGGAAAGGTGTCTATGTTAGCTAAAACTTTCTAGAAGACACCAAAGTCTGAAAATTCCCAAAAATACCCTTAAAATGAGCTTTTTTGATGTATACGTGAGTTTCCTTAAGGAAACCCGCGTATGTACACGATTTGATATATATAATACTCAGGTATACTTTAAATACATGACTATATACATTGCATCTCATGTATACCTCCTCGCATATGCGACTATTGTCTCTGCAACCCGCGTACACCTCCTGAAAATGTCAAAAAAATACGTATTTTTAAATTCGGGTAGTTTGGGTAGTTATGCAACTGACTCTTTCAGTTGTAACTACTTTGTCTTCGACCCTAACTCTTCATAAAGCATATAAATAGAGGTAGGGAGGTCCATGAGAGGGGACTTGAACTTTTGCATTGTCATGCTGGAAGAATTGGGACTCTCTTTGCCCACACCTTTGCCCTAGAATCTTTCTCCTTGTGTTGCAGAGCTTGGAGGCTGAGTTCCTTGGAGAAGAGAAGCATCAGAACCAGATCAAGGTTTCGTGAGGTGCCGAACTTGAAGAGAAGGTATACTTGTACTTGTTTTCAAGATTAATAAAGATGTGATGTCCTTCTTCTTCCCAAATCATTGTTCAATGTGTGATTGAATCTCTGTTTATGATCATATGATGATGTTAGTCAGATCATTATTTCATGTTTCTTTGATTACCATTGTTTTATATGTGGTCATATTGGTTTGAGTAAGGTATAACTTGTTCTGCAGGTCTCTTGGAGCAAGATGAGCAAGAGGATCAAGAAGAGGATTGAAGGGCTTCTTGGATCAAACTTCGTTTGGCCAAGGTATGAACCATTCCAATCTCTGATATTGCTTATATATGCTTGCTGAACATTATGCATCTCTCTTTCAACCCCAGTACGTTGATGGCCTCTTAAACCCTAGCTGTAGCAAACTTTCCTTTACAACAGAACTGGCGACTCCACTAGGGAGAGCCTTATCTGTTTGGGGTTTCTCTGTCTTTATTTCAGTCTTTTGAAAGGTTTCAAGTCTTTCTTGCCACTTAGGAACACTTTATCAGTCTGATAGTACACTTCCCCTGCCTTCCTAAAGCAGTTTTTGACCTTTTTGGGATTTTTTCCACCCATACGCGAGTTGCAGACTGAACAGTCGCGTGTCTGGTTTGGTACACGTGACTTTCTATACTGCCAACTCGTGTATGATACACGACTTGTCAATGGTACAAACCACGTGTTCTTATACACACGACTTGCTATATTGTCAACCCGCGTATGACACATGACCTGTCAGTAGTACAACCCGCGTGTGCCCCTAAAACAATGTTTTTTCCTCATTTTTGTGGTTTTTTCTGTTGTTGTGGGCTGTTTGGTAGTTCTTTTGGTGTCATCTGCAGGTGCATGACTCCGGGGAGTTAGTGTCATACCTTTTGGTTGTTCTTTATCTATGTGGTAAGCCTTTTTATATCATTAGGGTTTTCTCTTTGCTCTTTCCCCCCACCCCCTTTGCTTGGCATGATTTTTGGCTTGTGTTTCTGGTCAGCCTCTGTCAGTGATCTTTGTCTGAGTTCAGAAGCTTGTTGGTGTTTGTTACCATCTTCTTTTGGTGATTAACTTCACCATGCCAAAGTAGTTGACTTGTCTCTTATGCAAGCCTTCTTTCCAAGTAGGGTTTATACTGACTTTAGGGCATTCTAGAGTCTGTTTAGTGGTTGTATAGCAGAGTTCCGTTTGCTTTGTTCTTGTCATTTGCATAATTTTGTTTGTAGGTAGTTTTTCTTTTGCATTTATAAAATAAAAATAAAAAAAACATATAGTGTTTTAATATGCATGTAGATTAGGGTTTTGTCTTTAATACACTGCATATCAGTATTTTTGAAAAAAAAAAAATTGTTCTTTTGTGGATTTCAAGTTTTTATTTGAAGAAAGAAAGAGAATAGTTTTTTCTTTTTGCATTTCATATCTCTTTGCTTAGTCATTTTGTTTCAACTTTGAGTCAAAACACCACATAAGTTTCATGCCATTTACCCTCTGACTAGAAACAACCCTTCAAATAAACGATATAATTTAAAAATTATTAGTAAGTTTTATTTTATAGGGTCATACACCAACTAGCTTAGGCTAGACTTGTGGGATAGGGAGTTTAAACTCCCCACACGTGTTTAAATTCAAACGTAGTTGGCCAATCACTAGGTAAATCCTCTTCTATGTTGATTGTATCTGGGAAGCTCCTCTCAAACGAGAGTTAAGCACGAGGCCGCGTGGAGACTTGGACTGAGGAGATAACCCTCTGATTCCTTGTCAAAGCGTTGAACAATGTTTTTGTGCATCTGGGGATTCTGTCTTAGACAGGGTTTTGGGCTTTGCTACCGTTCCCATGCATACAAACCAGGCTTACGACTGTCCCCCCAGACTGTTAATATAGTTAAGGTAGCCTTTAGTCTCTTTGACATCTAGGGTTCATACACAAGTACACAAATCTTTACAATCAAACATATCAACTTGTTGATCTTTAGACAAAACTTCACTCTTCATGCATTTTTTTTTACATCTTAGTTATACAACTAGCTTTATACATTCAAGAACATAATTCTAAGCAAACTAGTTCATGTACTTTGACGATCATAAATTAAAAACATTATTATTTTTATAGAATGCATACTAATAAGTAAACATAAAATCTCGCATTCAAATCAAAAATTTCACAACATACTTGAATTCAAGTAGTCCATTAGGTCTGAGTGTTGACAACCTGCTTTGATACCATTTGTAACAAACCCAACTTCCACCTTACTAATTATGTAGGAATGGGGCATAAAAATTTTCCTTAAACATCTTCAAGTACCCAAGAGTGTGACTACCAATGATTATCTTTCATCATTAATAAGGTACATCCTTACATTCTTACTCATAGTAGAGTTCTCATATTGATACACTAAAATACTAATATATATTTTGAAGACTAACAACATAATTCTCATCATTTCGGTCCCCTTAAAAATACAACCATGTTTCTTAATATGTATTGCTTCCAAATTAAATTCAAACAAAATTGGAATAACATCTCTTAGTTCATTTACTCTACTAACTATAATTACATAATCCACTTCATCATCCACAACCATAACTATTATCTTAACTCTTTTGACCATACTTCACCCTCTATAAGTTTGAAGCATTACTATATCTTACAATAATCTAGTACCATGATAATGATATCTTACAAGATATTAATTATTTACCTTAAAATCAAAATATTAAACAAAAGGTATTCAATCATTTAACTTCCCAAGTAGGTTTTCCACACAAAAAAATTGCTTAAGTAAGTGCTTGTTATGTGAGAATATTTCATGGCTCACTATACCATCGTATACCTACTAATCACCATTCTTTAATCATCACATATACATAATCATTAACACCTGTGAATGACCATTCATTAATGATAATCATATGTGTGAATCCTTTTCAAGTAGGACTTTAAAACCACTAACTAAACATTTGTGTTAACATTATCATTTGAGAGTAAACTTATACATTAAGCAAATAACACTTTTAAGTGAGATCACACATAATATAAAAATTACTAGATATATCATGATTATAATGTGCAAACATAAGAGCGACACCAATATACGTGGTTCACCCCAACTAGGGGCTACACCCACTAAGAATTGTTAATCTTATTATTAATTATAATCAATAAAGAAAGTCAGCAATTCTGCAGCATAACCATTTCTATTTACTTTCTTCTTTCCCAAAGACTCTTTTACAAAAAACATTTTCATATTACTTTTTATCTTTTACACAAGGCTTTGTTTTAAGACATAAATTACCATCTTAAAATAATTCAGAATCTTCTCAATTAAACTAATCAAGTGAAGATTACACCAGCATAGATCCATCTTAAAGGTGGCTCTAAGAAGCGCCCAGAGGGATCCAATCTTTCCACATGCAAACATGTTTTTAAAATAGAAATGTTGAGAAAGTGTATAATGCAATGTTTATGGGTTTAATTTATTTAATTTGCGTGGTTATATATAATATATGCATTTCTAAATAATTTAAATTTAATTTGAGGAGACATCTTATTTTTAATAATATTTTATATAAATGACACTTGTCAGCTCTCGGATGAGCATGGAAGGAGATACATATCTCTCCATATCTCTCCCTTACTAAGCTGTAAAATGCTTCTTCAACACAATAACATCTTTGAATAAATAACATATAATAAAAAATAAATTAACTTATATAATAAAAAAACAAATTAACTTATGGTATATCCACAAAAAAATTAAATAATATATGTAATAACAACTTAGTGCTTTAAATTATACTTCAATTCCATGCAAAAGTGCATTGTCCTCTCAAAGTGTGAGATCCATCGAACTATTCTATTATCTTTTGACATCATCAACTTTTCTATTATCATAAAATTTTAATTATGATTTTCTTTTGAGAGTGTAGACGTGAAACTATGGGTCGTTCACCCAGTTTTTTTTAATATATGTACCCTGTAATTAAAAAGTCTAATACCCTACACATTTTAAATATAATTGGGGATTTGATTGTGTAACCTAGTTTTTTTTTTCATAGTTTAGATTAAAAGAAACTCCCAGTTTTTTTTTCATAGTTTAGATTAAAAGAAACTCCCAGTTTTTTTTTCATAGTTTAAATTAAAAGAAACTTAGTCATAATATGTACACAACCAAATCCCCAATTATATTTAAAATGTGTAGGGTATTAGACTTTTTAATTACAGGAAGCAAAATTTTATACTTTCGCGAAATTCTATACTTATCAGTTGTTGGTAGAAGAAGGAAGGAATCCCCTACGGCACGGTCGCACTGGTGGATGCTAGGTCTTCATACCTGGTAGCAATGGAAAGACAGGCCCATGGGATAAGGTATGGTTTATAGAGAGATGGTTTACTACAGATTTTCCTCTTCATGGGCACTGCAGTGTAAAACAAAAAGGGTGGCTCAAGAGTCTTGACTTAATTAATGTGGGTGGCTTCACGACTTCCAACTCAAGACTTTGGATTTGACTTTAGTGCTCAGTTGCATAGCCATTTGGATACTATTTGGCAATTTTAGTACTTCCATGGGTGAGCTTACAGTTACAGTCCCGAGGCTATTGAACCTGTGGTGTGGCTGTTAGGAGAGATTGCAGCTATGCTCCTTTTATTCAAGGGATTTTGCGATCTCAAGCCTTTTCATTTCGACAATTAAAGTGGGATTTAAAGACAATATGATAAGAAAAATAGAAGTCTTATCTTTAAACTTCTCGAGGCTTGGCATTGTCACACAGCTCAAAGTTTCCGTTCATGCTTGGCATTGTCAGATGGTTCAGAGTTTCATTGAGAACCAAACAAAATAAGACCATTATTTCTAAAGTCGATTAATGGTAGTTAAAAGTGCATATCTTGACTGATCTGGTCTTTCATTGAATTTTTTAATGAATACAGGGATGATCCAACTTGTATGTTTGCAGACATAATTACTTGTCTATTCCACGTCATAGTCAATGGCCGCGAATCAGGATCACAAATATTTCCGGAAACCAAAGCCAGGCGTTCGAAAAGATCAGATCATTTTTAAGTCCACACATATTGAAGAAACACAGTGCTTTAGGAACCAATTAATATTTATATTTTTACTTAACGGGATTGAATAGAATTACTCAGTCACTACTTCATAACGGGCCGGCTAATTTGATTTCTACGTTGTTTTTGGTTTGAACTTATAGAGAGTCATAAATAAATTTGGCAGTCACATTGCATTTACAATTCTCTTCCCAACAGCAACTTTATTATTTTTTTTACTTTAGTTTTTACTTGATATTTTAGCCTTTTAAACTTCAAATGCATTAAGAATATTATGCATAATCAAACATTATATGCTACAGAGAATTTGTAGTTGAGCTAGAGTTCTGTCTTAAGCAACCTGTGCTCTGCATTTTAGTAATTCGGACTTGTCCTATCAATCTCTCCCAGTGTGCCACTGCACAAATCAGTTAGGGTTAGGGTATATTATTTTCAAATTGAGATTCATATTTATTAAATACATACTTTAAGTGAATTATTTTGAATGATTATTAATTAGCATCTTTTATAAATAGTATATTAATTGCATATGTGAATTAATTGGCTAGATATTATTTTATTTCATTATTTGTATATTTGAGTTATTAAGAAACATTACATAACTTTACAACATCTCCCTCATAATCAGAAATCATAAGTACATAGAAGTAAATATTTATTGCTGACATTTACATAAATAGAACTAAATATTTATAGCTGACATTTACATGAGGAAGGTTACATAAAGTTACAACATCTCCCTCATAATAAGAAATAGAAGTATATATCTATAGACGACATTAACATGAGGAATGTTACAAGATAGTAACAAGATCTCCCCCATACTGGGCTGTAGAGCGCCTCTCGACACAATAAGATTACAATTATAAACTTACAAGGTTTCTATCTCTTCTTGAAGCCATAGGATTAGGCATTAGCCATCCAATTAGACTCTTAATCATCAAATGATGAAGTTCAACCATTAAGGTTCATGGTGTTGAGGCTAAGTTCTTTTTCCACCAACCATCAGTAAAATTATTCTTAGTTTCATCATTTTACTTATATTCAATGTTTGCTTCTAATTGAATAAATATGACTTACTCATGTTCAACCTCCTCATAGGTCAAACGATGGAGCTAAAGCCTGAAAATCAAAGGACGTGCCTTCTAATATTGGCATAAAGAAGAACGAGATGAATTAAACTTTGATTCCTCCATTTTTATAATATTTTTAAATATATGTATATATAGTAAGTAGAATTTACTTATTTTCCACATAGACTCTTCTAATGAAGACTACCTACCTTCTCATGAATGGGAATGAATATACTCCCACGATTTCCTTAATGGTTATCTTCCACTACAGTGGTTTGAACAAATCTACAAGTAATTGGATTTGGAACGTATCTACTCTAAGATAAAGTTGAAGCTTGTTTCTTACATTATAAGCACAATTATTTCATTAATATTAAACATTAACTTTTAATCTCGTAATACTTTATTAAAGAATAAACATTAAATTTTAATCTTAATACAAAGTAGCTATTAAGCTAGTTGTATCTTAACTTTGCAAACATTAATTAATTATATAAACCAACATTAAACATAAGTGAAGCTACCCTTTTGGTGATAACCATATTTATATATTATACAACATATTCAAAGAGTTTGATTCCTACATAATATATAACGTAGTGGGATCCCTCATATATTCATACCTTTAAATGATATATAAAAATGTATCAAATTGTTTTAAATAATATATAAAAAATTATCAAATAAATAGAATGTCGAGTTAATTTATCACTCTAATGGAGAAACTCTCACAACGGATAATAGAAGGAAGAGCTTTCGTCTCACTTTCAAAGGTTTGAGTCTCTGTAACAAGGTTTCTCATTCAATACAAAGCGATAAATAGAAAAAGGAATTGTCCCAAGGAAATCAACCCGAAACGATTTGTAATAGATAATTAATTATGTATAGACACAGCTCTTCCTAGCAGAGAGCGTCAATAGCGACCACTGTGAACTCTCCAAATAACTCAGAAGCTAACAACCTGTACATAATTTCTAAGGAAGTAAGCTAGGGTGGTCTCAACATACTCCCTATGGCTTGTGTAGAAAGAAGGATTTTACCACTCAACAAACATGGGAAAGTTCTCCTATTAAGGCATGTGTATATTTCTTTACCAACCGAAACAAAGATGAAGTTATAAGTAAAGAGTTTAAAACATAGCCAGTCCTCCAAATGAATTACATGCATCAACAATAACTAGAAAAACTAACTGAAGAATAAAGTAGACCAAACCTGTGAGAGGTTCATCTTCTTCCTTTACCAGTGCCAATATAGAGTTCCAACACTAAAATGTTATTGCTCTTATTCCTTCAATAGGGTCAAAGTAATCATCTAGCTTACATCCTCAACCATAAATGATAATCTTGGTTGGATCCATTTTTTGCAGTGCCTCCTTCCTCCTTTCGCATCGATCCTTATGCTTCATCCCAACTCCCATCCAGACTGCTCCCTATTTTCTTTTTGGGGTCAGTTACCTTCCATAAAAGGATCCTAATTGAATAATTAATTGTTTCAATATATATTTGGTTCTCCTTTCTCATAAATATAATTATTTATTAATAGATTGATCATAATTTTTATATTTTATTGACTTATGTTTTTTATTAAAAATAATTCCCTTGTAGTTTTACCGAGATGTTACATACTCCCCCCCTTAAAGCTACACCGTCCTCGGTGTTGGTGCCTTTCAAGATTTATTATTTAATGTACAATTGACCTTGCAATTATCGAGTTTCATCAATCCTTGCTTTATTTGCATTTCTTTCGAAGTGTTTCTAATGCTTCTTGTCTTTCACAACCCGTTCTTTACACAATGTTATGAAACATTTCCATTCATAAACATATGTATAAATATAAATTTTCAAGTCAAAAGAAACATATTTGGCAACATACTGTTGTTGCTTTTCAGAATATCCCTTTAGATCTTAGTTTTTCTCTCAAGATGCACCTGCATCATCTGTCAATGAGGCATGGCATATACAAAATTCATAATATAAAACAAACCATTCATGCATTTTCATGACACATAACTTGCCATATTCAATTTTTGAGTCCACACCTCTAGTATGGTGATACTTACTCTCAAGTACCTTTAATCATTTCCACTTTCCTTGGAAACATAGTTAATCATATCAAACTAACATAACATGTGCATAATAATAGTTTTTCTCATAGACGATGAAACATATACTAATTTAAAAATACTATCAATGCAAATAACAATAATTATTTCATCACATTTGTCATTTGAGGATTCTCCTCATATATAACTTTACAACCAATGCTTTATCCTTCATCATATGATGATTCCTAAAATACCAAATATAAAATTCACACACATACCTCTTGTATGGCATTGATGTTTCAAAATTTTCTTGGCTAAAATATTCTTTTATAAGTTATGGCATGCATATATTGATAGCAATATGAATGAAACTCCCCAAAAGAATATAACACACAAGCCCTGGAACGCTTAGAACCCGAGCTGAAACTGGTTTTCTCTCCCCCTTGCGCTATTGTTAGTTTTGACAACAATCCGACATTCACCCAAAACCCAAAACAACTGACTCAGAATTTGTAAATGTTTCTCAGGCAGTATTTCTTGTATGTTAGAACATTTTAGACCCCAAAAAAGGACTTGTTACATTTCCACTATCACTCAACACAGGAAAACTGGTTGAAACGCTTCCCAGGGGATTTTCGAACCTGTTCTGATCAAATTCAGCAATCGAACACCAATTTCATTCTGATCTGACGATTTCTATTTAGTTTTTTTTTGTAAGTTGCTTAATTCTATTATAATACAGAGGCAAAAATTACAGATGTCAACATGACCAGAGGAGGCTGTGGGCGGTGAGCCACCACCTCAACCTATCAAAAAATGGCCGTATGAGAGAGCCAGAAGTGACATTGTTCCACTTTAAAAGTAAAGGCCGAGGCTAATATACAAACATAGTTACATAATTTAACAGTAAATCGATAGAAACGAAGATAAGATCCCAGAAAAAGACATAGGCATTGACCCAGAAATAGACATAGACTTAGGCCCAGAAATAGACACAAGCATTGACCCATAAATAAACATAGACATAGGGCTGGAAATAGACATAGGCATGTATAATAAAGTCCATAAAAAACCACTTGACATGAAATGCTAAAACCAAAAAAACTTGGAAGGCTTGGTCATCAGAAAGGTAGAATGTTTGGAATTTCTTCTGTTATGGGGCAGGCCCATCTTTCCTCTTGTGACTGGATGGGTGAGTTGGTGGAAACTTCCGGAGGAATCTGAGGTTGTTTCCGCTACGAAGCAGGTTGTTGGGCGGCCATCGCCTTCAAACGCTTGAATAACGGCTCCACCGTTGAGGGGATGGGGAAGGACAGAGTAGGAGGAGGCACGATGGTGCACCCAATTGCACTGCTACTACCTCCACCATTCGGCAGATTCAGGGTACCCGTAGCACTACCACTACCTCCACCACCCCGGTCACAGCTACCTCCATTTAGACCACCGTGGCCTGAGATACCCGCGTTTCCTTTCCAAGTGAACGAGCTCTCTATTGCCGTGAGCTGAGCATCGGTCTTTGAGATTCTGGTCTTCACCGTCTAAACTATGTCTCTTGCATCCGCCCAATTGGTAAGCATATCCTCCATTAAATTGTAGAGCATGTTCTTCATGAGCCAATAATGATTGATTTGGCTACCATCCTGACCAATTGCAAGCTTCTGATTTAGAACATGATTCTCCCAAGCTTCCTCAAGGACGTGAACCTTGTCAGAGATATGTGTTTCATAGTCCGCTGCCACCTAAAAAATACAATCTTGCTGAGCTTTGCCTCTTCCTGAGGTGGCTCTTCTCGTAGTTCCACGCTGCCATGACATGCTAACCCTAATGCGCTTCTTCTGCCAGAGATTATCAATTAGCAGGATACAGTCCAGGGTGGTGGACGCACTATGAATTTTCAGGCACTCAACAAGCCAAGGAGTACGTTAGCTGCGCAGAGTCGAACCCTTATGTACAAATACCACACCGCCACACTCAAAACCTTCTCCCTCCCTGCCATAGTACGAGCCATGAATGACTATGCAGAGCCTTGAAGGCTAGGATTGAACTAGATCTTCGCCACCCCATGTCACAGGTGCGGAGGTGACGGTCTGCTCTGCTCCCACGCTTGGAGGACGATGAAGGTTCTCGAAAGTGTCTTCACAGCCAAGGTTACGATGATGATTGCCACACATCCGTTGCTTGGATCAAGGGAGGGTGTGTCACTGATCCGTGGAGCAGTCACCAGCATCCAGGAGGGACGATTTCTATTCAGTTAATTGGTACGCTAATTTTATTTACCGCTTGTTCCCACTTTTTCCTCCAAAAATAATTATAAATATATTATTAACCATTGATTCCTCCAACACCGACAGTAAGAAGGGGAACAAAATATATAAATCAAACTCAAATTTAACACACATATAGTTCCAACTATTCATCAAAGCAAAGACAACATATTGCACAATATATCCATGTTTTCAATTGAAATTAATTCGTCAAATCATAAAATAATATAGAAACACTTACAAATTTAAGATATGTAGCAGTTTACCACCGTAATTTCGCAGGGAACTTTTAGTTGTATTAAATTTCAAAACAGATTATTGATTCCTGAACATTAAAACCATTGACAGATGTAATTTTGACCTATTAAGTTTTTATTTGCAGAGACACCTTGACTCACCAACCTTTATACTCAGAGCCATGCTCTGGTTTCTCCTTCGACCTACACAAAGGTCATCCTCCTTCAATCACTATTGAAAATTTATCCAAATTACACAAAGTCAGAGAAGACTTTCTATAGAAAATTCAAGTTTCAGTAACTGGAATCTCATATCTAGAGATTATGCCCATACATTTAACTACAGAACTGGAAACATATAATGATTATGCCGAGTTCTTTCATTATCAGGTCTCTCTTGCACAATATGTAGCTATTCACATTGCTACTGTCTTTCACCAATATCATCCAATCACATTACATACAGAATGTAAAAGAACAACAATACGATGTCATGACAAATCTGCCTTTTCATTCAAAAAACTGATTGTACATACAATTTAAGAAATCCTGACCTACTCTGTCTATGGCCTGATAAATCACTCCATGGCCATCTCCCCCCATTTCTTCATTCATTTAGGCTTACATTTAATATCCCAAGAATCTCTTCTTTCAGCTCAATAAAAACCATAACAGACAGGCAACTAATTCCCAAAATAAACATTCGATCCTATCCACCTAAATGACTCATGAATTTAATATCAATGAATTCTGACACCTAGTGCAGATTCGGTTACAATAGTTCATCACCATTCATTACTAATAACTTGATCACTTGACTAACACCTCGCTAGCCTAGAACCTTCTAGCTAGCTTTGCAAACTCTAATATTGACCATGTTTTTACAATGAGACTACTCCCTTGGCAATATCAAAACCCTAAGGTCTAATTAACAACTTAAATTTTTTTAATGAGAGCAAGATGCTCCTGCATCAGACTCCCGAGGTAGAAATAATTCATGACCTCCTAGTCATAATCCTTCTTCCAGGATCCCAAACTTTAAATTGTATCCGATCACTTGCTGCATCATGTTGTTGTATAATATCTCTTGTTGTTGTTATCTTCTTTCTTCCATGTTTCCAAACCTTGTACTGTAGTTGTCCACCTACCTTACTGAAAATATCTTGCACAATCAATTGTTCCCTGTTGTTGACTGCTCTTTTCACATTAGTATTCATCTTGTTAGGTATTTTCAACATCAACATCCTTAATTCCTCAATTACTTTATCCAACTCTGTTCTTAACAGAAACTTACTATCCATTTCCATTTCTATTTGCTGCATACTCTCCTTCAGTATAGGAGTTACAAAAATCTTACTAAATTCTTGTTCACACATCTCTCCTTTGACAACCTGCTGATTATTCTTTGCAGCCTCATCATCATTATTGTCTCTCGAGACAATTTCTTCTTCCAACTTCAATTCCTCATACTGAATATGTATCTTTTTAATTTCTATTTTCTATGCTAAGATTTCAATTCCTCAAATAATTTAGCAAAGTTACCTTGGACTGAATTTGTATCATCCATGTCATATGTAGCGTGGGTGTCTTCTGCCATCCAATAGTCTAAGAGCTTTAATTTTTCCATGAAATATCTTTCCTTTGATGTAATACTTTCATAATACTTTTCTTTCTTTTGGTTGTGTGCATGAGCCAACTCCACCCTGTTTTCTGCTGAAACAGATTTTTGCACTTTCGTTTCAGAAATTTTCTTCTTTGATTGTGTATGAGTCTTCCTTTGACAATCTTCATGAGATAATGCTATCTCACTTTCCTTTAGAACGTAACTCATATTATTCCCATTCTTCTCCATCTCTGTGACAATTTTCAATGGTTGTCCATTATTTATTAAACCTGCGGTCATACATAATATATCAGCTTTAAAATCATAAGGCTTTGTAGCCTCATTTGATGCTTTAGACATCAAGTTCTCTTGTTGATTTGAACTATTCGAGTAGTTCAAAAAATATTTTTCAGATCTCCATTCTTCATCTTCATCACTTTCTCCAAGGATTGGTCCTTTCTCTGGTTCGCAAATAAACTTTTCTCCAACAGTTTTCCTTTGTTCTATCTCAACTCATCTTAGTCCTTCTATCCTCAACTGAACACTTATCCTTTGTTCAAGCTCTCTAAGATTCATCTCCTCATACAAGTCAATGAATTCACTGATAATTATTCTTGAAATCTCCACACTCTCTTCATTAACTACATCATATAGATGCCAATTCTTTAAGGATTGTAGGCCTTCCTCTAGAGATTTATAATTTGCAACCTCTATGCAACCTTCTTCGCTTACTGTAACAACTTTCAATAGTTGTTCTTCATGTTGATTGTCTTCAGCTCCAACAATCCTCAAATCTGTAAGTTCTGAATTCTCTTCTTCCTTTCCTTTGTCCCTTCTTGTCAAATCAAGGAAATCATTATGCTCATCCTTTTCTGTATCACAGTCTTCATACTCGACCAAGTTTCCTCCATTAAGAAATGCATCTATATACTTGTTTTGCTGCAATAGTTTAAAACTATCTTCCTCTGGAAGGTATTCTTCATCATACTTGACATTGTCACCTTCACCAATCATCATGACAGCTATAAAAAATTGTCCACTTTCATCTACTTCATAGTTTGCATGCATACACCAATAATTAGCCCCATAAATACAATACCTATTCAATGCCACATCACCTATGGAACATCCATTAGGTTCGTGGTCTTCCTCAAAGTCTAAGTTTCTTCCTTCTGGTACTAGATTTCCTTCCACAATTCCATTGATTTGACTTTTAGTATTATTTCCTTCATGAGGCAACTCTCCACCATCTAAAATTTCCCTCCCTGCATTCACACACCAATTATCATATTTAAAATCATTAGCCTCTTCAGTCCCAACAGATGGTCTTGCCATCAAATTCTCATGTTGGTCTTCTTGACAATGTATGAAACTCTCAACAGGTTTCTCCTCAGCATCATTCTCATCCTCACCAAACAGTGGTCCATCTTCTGGTTCACCTACCCGAACTTCTTCTCGATACTTAGTTGCTCTGAGTAATTCTTCCTTCAATTGAGCATTCAACCTATGCTCCCACTTCACTTGCAACCTATGCCACTTCACCTTCTTCCTCGTAGTCCATCCACACCTCTGGTCTTCTTAACTTCTCTGTAGAAGTTTCATCAATAGATCTAAATGGATTCTTATCTCATTTATTTCTCTGTCATACTCTTCATCATTCATCTTCTTCCTTATGCCATTTTCTTTGGCATCTTCTTTCTCTCTACTGTGGCTTCTCTCTGAACCTATGTAATGACTATCAATAGTCACCTTCTCCTCCATCTCCATGATTTTCTTCATACTCATTATGGGATGCACTAAAGTCTCTACAATAGCAGTTTTACTTCATCCTCTTATAAGCACCTCACCAAGCTTCTCTTCCTGTTACTTGGTCTTTTGGTAACACTAGTTCTCTTTCTAGAACCTCTTGAGCATTCTCTTGCTCTTTCTAAGATTCTGCAATTTCTCTCACATTCTCTAAGAACATTTACTTGTCATCTTTTTGTCCAACCTCAACTAGAACAATTAAGGTTCTCTTGTCACACTTCTCTTTCACTTGGAATCTTCTACTTGCTCGGCTACCACTGCTTTAAAGTTGTGGTCTTCTGCTAAAATAATATATCAGCTACTGCTACCTACACATTTAAAAATATTAAAATACAAAGAATGATTACCTCTCAGGTCTCAGTAGACCCGCTTCTCCAAGAAATTTGAGTTCTTTGCTGCAAATCTCTCCAAAATTCCTTCTGTTATCAAACCCTTGACGTCACTTCAAACCCATTTGTTTTTCCATCTCTATTCCTTGGCTGGAGTTGTCTTTCTATGCTTGCAATTTCTTTGTTGTGAATTCCTGTAGAGTCTCTTCTATATCTTCCTTCACTATCCAGAATCTTCAGCTCTGGCTTACTCTTTCCAAGAGCATTAGTGTTATGCTTGAATACTATACATAGGATTTGCTTGCAACTTCAAATGCCCTTCTATACTTCTTCCTGCAGGATTTTCCTGTTCTGATACCAAAAATTGATAGAAATATGACTGAAACTCCCCAAAATAATATAACACACAAGCCCTAGCATGCTCATAACCTTAGCTGAAACTGGTTTTCTCCCCCCCTTGCGCTGGTGTTAGTTTTGACAACAATCCAACATTCACCCAAAACCCAAAACTCAAAACAACTCACTCAGAATTTGTAAACGTTTCTCACGGAGGATTTCTTGTCTTTTAGAACATTTCAGACCCAAAACGGTTGGCTAAAAACAAAATACTTGTTATGCTTCCACTATCACTCAACGCAGGCAAACTGGTTGAAATGCTTCCCAGGGAATTTTCAAACTTGTTCTCATCAAATTCAACAATCAAACGCTAATTTCAATCTTCTCTGATGATTTCTATTCAGTTAATTGGTACGCCAGTTTTCTTTACCAGTTGTTCCCACATTTTCCTCCACATATAATTATAAAGATATTGTTAACCACTGATTCCTCCAACACCAAAAGTAAAAAGGGGAACGAAATATATAGATCAAACTCAAATTTAACATACATATAGTTCCAACTATTCATTAATGCAAAGACAACACATTGCACAATATCTCCATGTTTTCAATTGAAATTAATTCGTCAAATCATAAAATAATAGAGAAACACTTACAAATTTTAGATCTGTAGTAGATTTCCACTGTAATTTCACAGAGAACTTTTAGTTGTATTAAATTTCAAAATAGATTATTGATTCTTGAACATTAAAACCACTAGCAGATGTAATTTGACCTATTTAGTTTCTATTTGTAGAGATACCTTGATTCGCCAACCTTTATACTCAAAGCCATGCTCTGGTTTCTCCTTCGACCAACACAAAGGTCATCCTCCTTCAATCTCTATTAACAATCTCATATCCAGATATTATGCCTAGACATTTAACTACAAAAATGGAATCATATAATGATTCTGCCCAGTTCTTTCATTATCAGGTCTTGCTTGCACAATATGTATCTATTCATAGAGCTATGCTTAATTCATAATTAGTTAGTTTTTTTAACTTTACTGAGAGCTTTTCCAAATTCAGGAGTTTTTCCTTTTCTCAAAAAATATTTTGTGTTGAATCATGTTAATATTTCAATTTGTTTATTCTAAAAATCAAGTCTCAGTTTCAAGTCTTATTACATCTCACAATACATAATGAGACTAAACAATTTAGGTTCTCCAGAGCCAACACACTCAAAACCAAACTCAATTTCTCTTGCTTATTGACATTTTTATCATCCAATTTCCATCTTCCCTTTTATTAGATAGTTAATTATGTATATTATATTTTAAAGACATCTATTTTGTGTAGAAAAGTTTTCTTAAAAGTTTAAGAGACTTATAACCCAAGGCCTCCCCCATGGTAAGCTCAAAAATTTGGTTACTCTCTATCTGACTATTTGTTTTTCATTGTTTTTTTATTGCAGGTTTCATATATTCATATTTAGTTCTTTATTTATGGTTTTATTGGAACTTCCATAGTTCATTACCTGCAATAATTTCAAAGCATTATTAGTGATAATGACATATATTAAATATCATTTCAAAAGAAACATTGAATGCATGAAATATCACAATCATCATCGACCATACTCGATGTTCCAGAGCATATCAGGTCCACAACAAACCAAACTTTTGATAATTCGAAATATACTTCACGTTCCTAAACCCACCGTCTCAACACCATCTCCACTTGGTTACTCAACAATCTTGATTATCTAGAGCTTACCCACTCAACATCATGGCATATTTATCTAAGTCTTCCAAGACTTAAATAACAAAATTACACGTCATGTTTAACGACACATTATCACATTGCATAACATCATTTTTCTAGTATCTATGCATGTACAAACCATTCAAAAATTCTATGAAATAATTATGTTGTCATAGATATGCCATATAGAAAACTGATCATTCTTAAAAAAATTATTGTTTCCATACACACATATTTCAGTAGATATTTTCAAAACTTCTTACAAAGTATATTCTCAGCATATCAAGTTACCTAAACTATGTTTTTCCATAATGTTTTGGTTATAACATCTTTCTAACCTTTAATAATAATCAAGGAATCATATTTATTCTAGATGTTACCGTTTTCCATTGAAGAACTTATCTTTTGTGTTCGATTATCTCACTAATTCCCATTCAACGGTGCTTCTTGCAGCCACGTGTACTTGCATTTCTTACTCACAATTTCTTTCCAAAAATTAGTTGCATCATAAACTCATAAAGCAAATTATAAAAATAATTGCAAGTTACTATTTTTAATTTCACTAACTCTTACTGCAAAAAAATGTTCTTTTGTGCAACGTCAACATTTCTCGACAATTTAATCGTTCACTAACTTACACCTTAAGAAAAATTCATACCTAACTTTATATAAGCTTGAATTGACATTAAAATTCTGGCGCTACCATTAAATTTAATTAATGTCCTCTTTTCACCATCCTAGACTTGATGTATTAGTACCATGCACTTAACCTTGCTAATAAATTTTTCAGCAAGTGATTCACGGACTTGCATGTTACTCATCATTATACATGTAAAATAACATAAGTATATATTTACATAGGTATGCCAAATTAAGCTACTGTTAGCATGGTAATGTATTCATGTTTGCATTCACAAATCTTTACAATCAAACTTATCAACTTGTTGATCTTCGGACAAAACTTCACTCTTCATGCATTTTTTTTGCATTTCAGTTATGCAACTAGATTTATACATTCAAGCACATAATTCTAAGAACTAGTTCATGTACTTTGACGATCATAACTTAAAAACATTATTCTTTTTATAGCATGCATACCAATAAGTAAACATAAAATCTCATATTCAAATCACAAATTTCACAACATACCTAAATTTAGGTACTCCATTAGGTCCGAGTGTCGAAAACATGCTTTGATACCATTTGTAACAAACCCAAATTCCACCTTACTAATTATGTACAAATGGGGCATAAAATTTTTCCTTAAACATCTTCGAAGTACCCAAGAGTGTTAGTACCAATGATTATATTTCATCATTAATCATGTACATCCTTACATTCTTACGCACATTAGAGTTCTCAGATTGATACACTAAAATACTAATATATATTTTGAAGACTAACAACATGATTCTCATCATTTCGGTCCCTTTAAAAATAAAACCATTTTGCTTAATATGTACTGCTTCCAAATTAATTGCAAAGAAAATTGGAATAGCTTCTCTTAGTTCATTTACTCTACTAATGCTAATAACATAATCCACTTCATCACTCACAATCATAAATATTATCTTAACTCTTTTGACCATACTTCACCCTCTATAAGTTTGAAGCATTACTAGCACTTACAATAATCTAATACCATGATAATGATATCTTACAAGTTTTTAATTCTTTACCTTAAAATAAAAATATTAAAAAAAGGTATACTTCCCAAGTAGGTTTTCCACACACAAAATTTACTTAACTAAGTGCTTGTTATGTGAGAATATTTCATTGCCCAATGTACCATCATATACCTACTAATCACTATTCTTTAATCATCACACATGTATAATAATTAACACTTGTGAATCACCATTCATTAATGATAATCATATGTCTGAATCCTTTTCAAGTTGGACATTAAAACCACTAACTAAACATTTCTGTTAACATTATCATTTGAGAGTAAACTTATACATTAAACAAATAACACTTTTAAGTGAAATCACACATAATATAAAAATTATTATATATATCACAATTATAATGTGGAAACATAAGAGGGACACCAATATACATGGTTCACCCCAACTAGGGGCTATGTCCACTAAGAATTGTTAATATTATTATTAATTATAATCAATAAAGAAAGTTACAATTCTGCAGCACAATCACTTTTATTTACTTTCCTCTTTTCTAAGGACTATTTTACAGAGAACATTTTCATATTACTTTTTAGATTTAACACAAGGCCTTATTTTAATACAAGCATTACCATCTTAAAATAGTTCAGAATCTTCTCATTTAAACTAATCATGTGAATATTACATAAGATTACAATTATAAACTTACAAGGTTTCTATCACTTCTTGATTAGGATATATTTAGACTTAGTCCTTAACCATATGACTAGCCATTAGCCATCCAATCAGACTCTTAATCATCAAAATATGAAGTTCAACCATTAAGGTTCATCGTGTCGAGGCTAAGTTCTTTCTCCACGAAGCGTCACTAAATTTATTCTAAGTTTCATCATTTTACTTATATTCAATGTTCACTTCTAACTGATTAAATATGGCTTACTCATGTTCAACCTCCTCATAGGTCAAATGATGAAGCTAAAGCCTGAACATTAAAGGATGGGCCTTCTAATCTTGGCAGAAAGAAGAAGGGTATGACTTAAAGTATCATTCCTCCATTTTTAGAATATCCCCCCGCCGCCCTTCTCTCTATATATATTAAGTATAATTTACTTATTTTCCACATAGAGTCTTCCAATGAAGACTACCTACCTTCTCATGAATGGGAAAAATATACTCCCATGATTTCCTTAATGATTATGTTCCACTACATAGGTTTAAACAAATCAACAAATAACTAGATTTGACACCTATCAACTATAGGATAAACTTAGTTGAAGCTTGTTTCCTATATTATAAACCCAATTCTTCAATTAATTTTAAACACTCACTTTTAATCTCATAATACTTTAATATAATACTTTATTAAAGGATAAAAATTAAATTTAACTCTTAATACAATGTATCTCTTAATCTAGTTGTATCTTAACTTTGCAAATATTAATTAATTATATGAACCAACATTAAAAAAAAGTGAAGCTACTCTTTTGGTGATAACCATAATTATATATTGTACAACATATTCAAAGATTTCGATTCCCACATAATATATAAGGGTGTGGAATCCCTAATATATTCATATCTTTAAATAATATATAAAAATGTATCAAATAACTTTAAATAATATTTACAAAAAGATCAAAGAAATAGAATGTGGAGTTAATTTATCGTTGTAATGGAGAAACTCTCATAAAGGCAAATAGAAGGAAGATATTTCAGCTAATATTTACAAAAAGATCAAAGAAATAGAATGTGGAGTTAATTTATCGTTGTAATGGAGAAACTCTCATAAAGGCAAATAGAAGGAAGATATTTGAGCTCCCCAACCTAAAATATCATAAGACGAAGATTCTCATCATAGATAAATCAAATGGAGAAGGTTTGAGTCTCTGTAACAAGGTTGCTCATTCAATACAAAGCGATAAATAGAAAAAGGAATTGTTCCAATGAAATCAACCTCAAACGATTTGTAATCGATAATTAATTATGTATAGACATAGTTCTTCCTAAGAGAGACAATCAATAACGACCATGGTGAACTCTACAAATAACCCAGAAGCTAAGAACTTGTACGTAATTTCTAAGGAAGTAAACTAGGGTGGTCTCAGCATAGTCACTGTGGCTTGAGTAGAAAGAAGTATTTTACCGCTTAATTAACATAGGACAATTTGCCTATAAAGGTGCATGTATAGTTCTTTACTGACCGAAACAAAGATGATGCTATAAGTAAATAGTTTAAAACAGAGTCGTCCCTCCAAATGAATTACATGAATCAACAATAAGCAAAAAAAACAACTAAAGAATAAAGTGGACTAAACCTGTGAGAGGTTCATCTTCTTCCTTTGCTAGTGCCGACATGGAGTTCCAACACTATAAGGTTATTACTCTTCTTCCTTCAATAGGGTTAAATTTGTTAGAGCATCATACCACCTAGTACCATGGTCACATACCACCTAGAACACACTTCATTTGTTTTACACTTATGTTATATGGTTAAAACCTTGGTTATGTTGGTCTAGCGCCCACTTTTTGGTCAAACAGGAGCATGAGCGCCCTCATTAATGACATTTTAGTCCTTGGGGCACTCCCACTCCTTAAAATAGGGAACTGGTTTGACCAGAGGCGCCCATGCATGTATTTGGGTGGTTTTTGGCCCTTTTGTTCCATTAAATGCTACCTAGAGCCACTCCCACTCACCCATGCACTCCAACACGCCTATCCTACCCTCATTTATGTCCTAGTATGCTTCACCCACATTCACATGGCCATTCGTGACCGTTTGAGGTGGTTTGGGAGATCATTGGTCAACCTAAGGGGGTTTGAGGTCCAATATAAGCCTCCCACATGTATGCCACCAATTTTACTCCTAAGGCCAACAATTTTATCCCATTGTATTATAAACATGTACCAAATATATTTACAAGTTGGACAATAATAGAAACTTCAGTTATTGGCACTATTCATATGTGTTAATTTAGCTCTTTTCATTATTTTTCGCATTGTTTTATGAATTTCTTGAGTTGTGAGGATTCCCTTAGCTCCTATATCTTGTCGTGAATCATGTTTTCACATGGTATCAGATCTATTTGGATCTACAAATCGAATTCAGAGAGTTTGAGTTTCTATCTAGGGTATTTTCCAGAAAACTTCAAGTGTTTGCATAGCAAGTAGTTCAAGTGTCTTTGGAACTCGGTGCACAAGAATAAATGGAGAAAATTCATGTCTTTCTTACCCCATTCAATTATTTTGAATGCAAGGCTGAAATGGTGATCTAGCTAAGGTCAAAAGGCCTTACAAAGTAACCATGGGGACTAAGACCGAGCCCAACTCTGCCGTGGAAAAATTGAATTACTTCAACATATTGGATGAAGCATTCAGGATGTGTTGTCTCATTATTTTGAGGGATCTTCCCTTCCATGTAGACAATCTTACTACACCCAACGAAGTCTGGTTCAAGCTTGAGTCACTATTTGGGAAGACATATGAGATGAGAGGACACCAACTCGAAAATGAGTCGATCTAACTGAGCCCAACTCACTTTGAGATGATCCATGATTTCTTCACAAAGTTCAATTCATTGGTACTTCAACTAAAACCATGTGGCATAGAGAAGAAAAAAGAGAAGCTGATCTTGTCCATTCTTTCGAAGCTAGGCCCTAAGTATTTAGTGTTTGTCTCCACATTCTACTCAGGAAAGCTAACAATTCGAAATTGGTGGATGTCGACCTTGGCAGACTTCATGGAGTCTTTGACTCATGAACATGAAAAGTTGGTTCAAATGGGTACCATCAAATCCACCAAGGATCAATCCCTTTCTGTAGGTGTGTCGAATCAAGCCAAAGACAAGAAGAAAGCCAAGGATTCGAAGCAAAAAAGAGTGAAGGAGAAGAAGCATTCGAATGTAGAAAGCTCCAGTTCAATTGATGAGGATTCGAAAGCCAAGAGGATGAAGAGTAAGAGAGAGAATCCCAAATGTGGTTATTGTAGAGGTTCACATCGTGAAAAATATTGTTTTAGAAAGCAGTTGGACATCATTTTTGGACACACCAGTTACACTGAGAGGGAAGGTGAATTAGTGTGCACAACTTCTATTACTTTTTTACTATTATTAACAATTAGAAACTTATTCAATATTATACATAATCACAGTATCATTATATCATCGTCAACATTATTATTGTCATCATATAATCATCACACCAGAAGCATAACATGAAACATAGAACACCATATTTTACGTGGAAACCTAAGTCTTGGGGGAAAAACCACATAAGCCTTTATTATAGTTTTCCAGAAATAACTGGAAGCAGGAAACAACCCCCTTATTACAATGACTTCAGTTCTCCAGCTAAAACTAGAAGGATGCCACAACCCCATGATTTACAGGCTACAACCCGAAGGAAGATACAACTCCCTAGTTCTCCTAATACAACCGGAAGGAGGATACAACCGCCTTTCCTTACCCCATCCTTCCACCCTGATATGAAGATAGAAACTATTGAACCACAACCGCATCGATCCTTCGAACCTGCTAATCAACTCCTATACTACATTGCACAATTTGTACCACATTGCACAACCACTACCACTACTAACCACTGCTCATCATTTTATCACTACTCATCAATTGATCATTGTACACTGTATCACACTGCTCATCTACCTGTCCAATCAAGCTGTATTAATCAATATGTCGCTCACATCAATTGACTCATTCAATTTGAGTCTGCATACTAAACTTAGTCCACCTGGGTCAAACCAATTTCTCATACAACTCAGCCAGTTTGAGTCAAACCAACTTCACATAAGGCAACTTGTGCTAATCTTGCTCAACTGAACCAACATATACCAAGATGCTTGTGTACCTATTCCAAATCAATCATATACTTGTTTTAATCTAATCAAGTGCTCTGATAGAAAACCACTCCTTCTTACTTGGCCTAGTTCATCAAGTAAGAGATACATTTGAGAAACCAAGAGACTTCACATACAATCAACCAAACTTTGTCCAATCACACTCAATTCAATGACACCACAACCAACCTCAATCACAATCAACCTCAACCAACTAACCTTAGCCAAGAGGATAAAATACTTAACCAACTATGTCAAACTCATTCAATCTCATAAACTCTCAGACACAAAAGGATTTTTCACTCCACTCAAATCAAGTCAACAAATCAAACAAATATCAAGAAAATAGTCACTTACAACACTGTCAAAGGTTGTCATTAACAATCAATAATAGTCCAACTCCACTTAGATAAAAGACACAATTATCAACACTTGTCAAGCTAGTTTTCAAAGAAAACACTTAGGTTGATCAAAGAAATCACTCACAATATCTATTACTTACATTTCAACTTCTCATTCAATACTACACTATACAACAATCAAGATAAACACCAAGATCTATGCCAACAATATCGAAGAAAATCATCATGATCTATATCAAGATCACATCAATATATATGCCAAGACAACCATCACCATATCCTCCATAACATTTTCAATGAATTCAAAGATATATACCAATATATAGGCTCACATACTAAGATCAATGATGAACTCTTCCTATGAGAGACATATTCCATTACAAGAGAAATCCAGAAGCATGGGTCATAACCTTTTGAAGATAATAAGATGAAGAAACAATAGATAAACCAAAAGAAACTCTAGATCATCTCATCACATAACCCTCATAACAAGCTTTCCAACAAGCCAATAATTTCTTAATTCTGATTCTGTATGAGAAAGTTATGCAAATTTTAGTGAAGATGCCCAAAAATTTCGTACTTTTGTCCAAAAGTTGCCAAATTCCAATTGATGAGAAAATGAAATGTTTGATATTCTGTTTATATAGGTCTTAGAGGAAAGTTATTACCTCAAAATGGTCCAACATGTAATTCAAAATTACAAATAATTAAATTCTCTTTTGTTTGGATAGCTCACCCAAAAACTTGGGGTACACCAACTTCAAAAATTCATATCTCTTCAACAATAAGGAGTTAGAAGATGCTCCACATATCAACGGAAATGGCTTGACGAGGAATATCTCCCTATGATGGGTTTATTTGGAAATTTTTGGTATAATACCCTTAAATTCTTCAATATGTCCAGGACGTCAAAGACCCAACACATGAGGGTGCCAAACTTCCATACCACCAACTACAAGAGTTTCAAGGTCTTCTTCAAATTATTCTTCAACATATCAAGGAACCTTCATGGGATCTACCTCCATCTACATCCCAATAGCCATATAACCACAAATAGGGCCATACATCACCATGGTTCAATACCTAAGGCACCACATGCAAGGGTTTCAAGGACTCTTTCAAAGATATCATATAATATTTAAACAACATACTTTCCATGGACTTCAAGCCCATCAAATAGGAATCCATCACCAAGTGATGATGTAATCATGACCAAATATTCCATAATATCAAAGGATCCAACAATAATGGGCTTACAAACCACCATATGTATGGATTCCAAGACCCAAATCATTTCCAAATACACCATCAATGATCATATAGTGTCCAAGGGTCATCATGCCCCCATTTATGTGGGCGACAGACGTTCTCATGCATAATTACCATCTCCAAGGGTTCTATGACCACAACAAGGGATACACGGGCATCAAGATCTTCATCAAGGGTTCCAAGTATTCATTAAGTCATTAATGACCACATCATCACCTTTAAGGGGACAAGGACCATTAAGAAATCAGATGTGGGTCCAAGGGTTTCTTCATCAAACAAGGGGCTTCATAGGCTTATTCAACCACCTCAACCACACCAGGATACCTCCAAGGTTCAATATCCATCATGACATCACATGTGGGGTTGCTAGACCTTCTCGTGGGATACCATGACCTCAATAAACACAAATGACCATTGAAAGGGTCATTTGGACTCTTGCAACTTCTTCAACCCACCAAGGACACTTTTGTAGGGTACTGGGGCATAAGTTGTGGTACCGAGGAACCGTAAAACATATTTGGGGTACTTAAACACTCTACAAGGTGTCCAGGGATTTTTCCATTGTCCCAAGGGCTCCAAGGGCTTCAAACTTGGGATTGGACAAGATCAAAAGGTCTCCTTCGATACTGACACTTACTTAACCCTCAGGGGCTCCTCAAGGGGCACCAAGACATTTTGGCATCAATGACTATACACTTTTTGATTCAATGACAACTTAATCAATAATCATGACCAAGCTACTTGAAGACAACAATATTGATGTTCCAGATTTTGCAAGAAGAGAAGAAGGTAAGCTCTCCTTGGAACAAGAAGATGGTAAGCGCTTGTATGCTTTGGGTGCTAGGGTCAAACCTGTTTCTCATATATCCATTTAAGATGTATTTGTTTATGATTTATTGTATGATATATCATATTTTTAAACCTCCATCCCTTCCTTGGAATAAATCCCAAATAGTTCACCAAAGTTTCCTCCAAAAACTCGTCATTTTTCACTAGTTTCCGATTTTTCTTCTAAAATATATTTTCCACTCCATTCAGATCCTTCCTTTTCTGATTATGAAAGTGATATGTAGGATTATATTAAGGTTATGACATCCTTAAACTCATTTTCCCAACCATTTGATTCCCAAAAGTCTCGACAACCCTCAAGTTCGCTAGTTGGAAAGTATCAAAATTGCATTGTTTCCAATACTATGTCACTTGTGTATGTTGTTTTTATGTCTTGGATATCATTCATTGGTTGGACATACATGTCATTGGCCTTCATTGGATTGGTGTTCCACATGTTTGGACCTTATTTCACCACCTATGGTTCAAATTTCAAGCCTCTAGACCATCCAAGTTCACTCAACTGTTAGTGTGACTTAGTTGCCCACTCTTTTCCCATTGTGGACCCTTTCGCTCATGGAGACACTATACCTTTGATATTTTCTGATTATATGAATTATATTCCTAATATTTCATAGCCTCATGAGATTTGTTTTAGTTTTCCAATCTTGAGGGATGATTTTCCCCATGAGGTTTTATCTCTTTCTTCATTTTTACATGGACAAATAATTTTTTGTAAGAGGTGACTTGAGCCTTAGTTGCTAAGGCCTCAATTTTTGATGTGGTTACACTAAGTGAGGATTAAGGTGGGGGGGTTATTAGAGCATCATACCACCTAGTACCATGGTCACATACCACCTAGGACACACTTCATTTGTTTTACACTTATGTTATATGGTCCAAACCTTGGTTATGTTGGTCTAGCAAGGTATATGGGGGTTTCGGACTCATTAATGCACCCAAGCACCCACGTTTTGTTCAAATAGGAGAATCATCACCCTCATTAATGAAATTTCAGTCCTTGGGTCATTCTCACTCCTTAAAACAGGGAACTGGCTTAACCATAGGCACCCATGCATGTAGTTGGGTGGTTTTGGTCCCTTTTGGACCATTAAATGTTTCCTAAAGCCACTCCCACTCACCCATTCACTCCACCACGCCTATCCTACCCTCATTTATGTCCTAGAATGCTTCATCAACGTTCATATGGACATTTATGACCATTTGAGGTGGTTTGGGAGCTAATTGGTCAACTTAAGGGGGTTTGAGGTCCAATTTAAGCTTGCCACATGTATACCACCAATTTTCCTCCTAAGGCTAATGATTTTCTACCATTGTATTATAAACATGTACCAAACATATTTACAAACTGGATAATAATAGAAACTTTAGTTATTGGCACAATTCCTATGTGTTAATTCAACTCTTTTCATTGTTTTCTGCATTGTTTTGTGAAATTCTTGAGTTGTGAGATTTCCCTTAGCTCCTAGATCTTGTTGTGAACCATATTTTCACAAAATTAATCATCCATCTTACATCCTTAGCCGTAAATGATATCCTTGGTCGATTCCCTTTTTGCAGGGCATCCTTCCTTCTTCCACATCGATCCTCCTTCCTTTTTCCACATCATTTCTTATGCTTCATCTCAACTCCCATCCAGATCACTCCTTCTTCTCTTTTTTGGGTCACTTAACTTCCATGAAAGGAGCCTAACTCAATAAGTAAAATTTTCAATATATATTTGGTTCTCATTTCTCATAAATGTAATTATTTATTGATAGATTGATCATAATTATTCTCTTTTCTCTACTTATGTTTTTTATTAAAATTAATTCCCTTGTAGTTTTTACCGGGATGTTACAATGTGTTTCAAACAAATCTTGTAGGGACCCAACGTGTATACAAATAATATATGGATCCTTGGTGTAAGTGAATCCAACATAGATTGAAGAAAAGATATGGGATGGTTCTTTGTCGTATTGGTAGTTAAGAAAGCTTTTGATATGACTAATGAGAAAACTTGAACCGAGGGGCAAGTAGAGAAATTGCTAAAATTACTTAGTTTTACAATTTAACATAACATTTAGGTTTGGGATATACTTTGTACACTTCTATTGGATGCAATTAGATATAAAAGTTGTCATAATGATCTATGATCTGTTGACTCAAAAAAATGCATGACCAATTTATGGTTTATAGCTACAACAATGAACTACTCTACTCATACTTAAATACTAAAATGTGTTTTAGTTAATCATACATGTAGGAATAAACAATATTCACATGTTTGTGTAAACCATATGCATTTTCTATATGCCAAGTTTCATATATGTTTGGAATTTTTCTTCTTCAATAGTGGCCATTTTTTTTCAATTTGGCTTGGGCCCTTATATAACTTGCCATAATAATATGATGATTTCATTTAAATGTGTATTAGAACATTACTTATTCTTACATTTATGTTGCCAACCAATTATTAAGCTATCAACTAATTCTTTTTATTTTATATAGATAAGGAAAATATTCATTGCGCATTAATTCATGTTTATGTTTATCAATTTTACATTGTACGAATTATAGAAGACCCTATTTGATATTGGCAAGTTAACTTAATGATTATAACCTCTTTTTGGTCCAACTTTCTCCAATTTTCCACTATATAAATTATACAAGTTCCCATTTGATGTTGACAAGTCATATATTTTGCAATTTAGATATCCCTAAACTAAGCAGTAGGGACTAGATACCATGTAGCCCTTGTTTAGTATATGCTATTGATTGGCTAATTTTATCGTGTATTATTAAAGCCAATATCAACTACATTTAGATTTAATCAAAGCACAAATTTAATTTTGCATATAGTTTTGTGTTTGACGTGGATGCATTTGGGAGTGATGATGACAAGGGATTTAATTTGTTGTAGTTGAAAACTTCGACGATTTCCACTAGGATTTTTTTGGCATGATTTTCAGAAAATATGGAAGAAATTTTGGAAAATTGTTGTTACAGTTTTCAAACTTACATATTTTAGTTTCCTTGACGGTTTTTGAGTGTGTTGAATCATATTTCTGCATTCAAAAAATAGATTAGAACACTGCTTGGTTCAGATTTTAGAAACACAATTTCGCTGATTTATGGGGAAAACTATTTAAACAACTTCCTTATGTGCCATTTATAAAAACAAAAATTGCATGTAGCTTATTCCTTTCCTTATATAAAGAGAGAATTAATTGAAATATACAATATGTAACCAGAAACAATGTTAATAAAATAATGAATGTAATTTTTTAAAAGAACAAATAACGTACTTGTTAAATATTATTTATTTCTAAATGATGTATAAATTAATATTATAACATAATTGTTATATATATAAACCTAAATCTAAATGTTTATTAAATGATTGCTTCCAACTAATTCTACAACTAATTTTATTATGACAAATTATATATATATATATATATATATATATATATATATATATATAATTTCAATTTAAGTTAAAGNGATTTTATTCGACCTACAAACAATCGAATTTCAAGGAGTGCATCATAACAATTACATCATGAGACAATAAGTATGACATACAACAAAACCACCCTTAAAAAAAGCAAAAATAACAAAAGCATCTACGAGTACATGTGAGTCTTGGAACAAAAGGTACTTTCCTTAATCCACCACACAATGTTCCAGGTATTCCTCATAATAGATACGACCATCAATAGGTCCAATGGCCATCTTAGATAAAAAAATCCTCTTGAGAGTTAACTTCAGGGAAAATATGCTCAAAAGTGATGGAAGCAAAGTCACTAATCAACAAGCGAATCATATTTCACCAATGTTCCTGATGAAGAGCCCACATTTCCATCTTCCCCTGTTCCCATTCAATCATGGATACCCCCGAGTTTGGCAAAATGTAGTAATCCCCATAGGGATAGTAATTCTGCCTTAGAGTTTATACCAACTCCCATTCCCATCCAAAAATGGATATGATGATCTTTTTTGCAGTACAAGATCATCCCAACACCATAGTTCCCGTCTTTCCCCACACCATCGAAAAAGCCAACCATCATATTATCAGTAACCACAAGAAATTGAATAAATCTCAACCTCCATGTATCTTTTGGAAAAGTATAATCCTGAAGCAGACATCAAACATTAAACATGATGTGCAATGCAAGGCTTATAGTCGTTAGATATACCGCGATTTCTACATCTCCAGAGCTCCCAGATAGTGAAGAATGGGAGTGGGTGGTTAACATAATTTACCTCAAGCCAGTTTACTATGTACTCCTTGCAATCAACCCCTTCCAAATCTGCATCAAGATTAGTAATAGATTTCAACGACCTCCAAACTTACTTGGAGAACCGACATGTCACAAAAAAATGGCTAACATTCTCACTATTATCCCGACAGAGTACACATCTATTCGATCCTTCAAAACTCTGTTTCTATAGATTTTACCAAGTTAATATTATGTCCTGAAGACACAAATAAAGAAAACACTTTTTATTCATAGGGACTTTGAGTTCCCAAAGGTTAACATCCCACCTATAAATGGATGTGTGACCCGCTGCATAAACAATAGACTAATATGCAAACTTAGCCAAAATAGATCCATTTGCTTCCCTCCAATCCCATATCGACCAATCGTCCTGTTGTGACAAAATAATCCTAACACACCTTAATGTGTAAACAAAATTGTTCCATTCCTCCCCTTCAACCCCTAGCAATCCCAAGTCTTCAGCAAAGCTTCCAGTATGATCCATCCATAATCTCAACATTAACCTTCTTTCCTTGAGCCAAAATGAAAAATATTCATTGAGTGCGGTTTGGTAATGAAAGAGGGAGACAACCTGTAACCCTCCCCAATTTCCACAATCGGATCACTCCATAAAAAAACTTGGATGCCATCCCATCCAACTACCTAGGGTTGTGAAATTTAAATAGTATTTTCCACATTCAAGATGCTTGAGATGTCTTGAAATATCTATGCTCGAGCCACAAATTTATAGGAGTCCCTCTCAGGTAATTAGCTTTTATTATTTCACTCCATAGGCCCACATAAAAAAGGCCAAGCCACAGAGTTTTAGCCCTTAAGGCTTCACTGAACCAATCCAACCATTTGATGTCACAACCTCTTAGCTGCTTCGAAAGTAACAAAACCTCCCATGACAAGCGATGAAAATTTGTCAATACACATATATTAAAATATTAATAATTGATATTAAAATTAATAAAATGAAATTGATCTCAATAGATATTAATAAATATTATCATTATTATTCAAAAACTTATTTTTATTAAAAAACATATTTATAGCTAAAAGTAAAATTAAAAATAAAATTACATTTTTAACCCTAACATATTATATCTTCTCATAAAAATTATACATAAGATATATTTCCCTATCCAAAAAGCTACCATATATAAAAAAAAGCTAAACCCATGCTTTTTACATATTTTAAATTTTATGAACATAAATTTGACATTTTGATTTTTTAATTTAACGTTTGAATTTAAAATTTACACATTAATTAAAGAATAATAATTTTTTCATTTATTCTGAACGGATTAATCGTGAATTTGATGACTATATATATATAATTTTAATAAAATAAAGATAAAATAAAGATATTTATTTATTTATAATAATATATTTTGTTAATTACATTATGTTGTTAAATAAATATTAAATTATTTTAGTATCTACTATTTAAAATTAAAATTAAAAGAATTGTTTTTATCCATGTGCATATCAATGGCAGGAGAGGCAAGTGTGAGAAGGATAATTTTTTTTTTATCTTGGAGGAAAATTTGTTAATTCTTTTGCTTAGGGTCCAGGAATAAAATGAAACAATGGAGAAGAATGGATCGCGATCTTGAATTAACTTAGACTTTAAACATCTCCAAGTTAATGGCCTTGGGTGATTCCAACCAGGTGATTCAGAAGATGAGGTATGAGTATGAAAAGGGAACCTCTAGATGTAAAAGGATTTATAATAGGATATTCCATCTTAATAAACCTTTAGAAGTTTCATATTTCCATGTCCTACGAGAGAACAATGATCTTGTCGAAAAATTAACAAACCAAGGCGCAAGGACAAAGCAAGGAGTAGTGTCTTATGCAAAAATAGATAAGAAGGTTAAATATGTACCTTGACATATCGGATTATTTCTACGAAACATTAAAATGTTGGCATTAACTCGAAATGTTTGGTTCCCTTTCTCTTGGATGACGGGGGCACGTGGGTCTTCGCATGATGGGTCCATCTCCCCTGTGCTCAGTTTCATGTGCATTAAAAGATCCTTTACTACTCTCATCCTCCCAATCCTTGAAGGCGTTGTTTATGCATACAAAATAGAAGGGTTGTCATGTAAACAGGAAGGAAGTATCCCAAATTTTCTCATTCAGTCAATGGAGGTAGCTGTGGAGAGTGGGTTGCAAGGAGGTGCAATGAAGTAGAAATTTTGTGACTTGATTGAAGCTTTTCCCCTCTAGACCATGGGTGAATTATCCTCTCAAATGATGGCGAAGGACACGTGAGATGGATGGGAAGAGTGTTATGTAAACATGAAGAATGGAATTGAAGTCTTGAAATTCCACTTACGTAGAAATTTTAAAGTTGTTGGCAAGGGGGTACAGAAAAACAACAAGACAAAATCTAATGTTAGGTATATTTCGAACCCACTTTCATGCTAGGACTCTAGAATTGACGACCTGAAAAGGAACTTGAAGGAACTCATGGGAACGATTGAAATTATTAAGCATGAAGTTCTGAAAATGGAAAAAATGATGTAATGCATCCACCTCCAGGAGTCTCTAGATAATGGTGTTCATCCAATGGAAGAAGCATCCATCATGTAGCCTACCTTTGGTCTAGCATGCAAGAATAAGTAGTATTTGTGGTCCCCTCTAGGTATTTTAGATGTTTTTTTTGAATTTTGTTAAATCAATAGTGTGTAAGGGTATATCCTGGTGAAGTCTGAGAAGCAAATTAGGAGTTTCTACAAACTAAAGTTAGACATAGTTATAGTTTTCTCTACTAAAACTTCTTCTGAATCTAGACTACTCTTTTTTTTACTATATAACGAATGGTTGAGCACAACTATTTTATGCTCAACTATTTTATAATCAAATAGTTTCAAGTTTCTTTAAAAAAAATATGTATATGAATGAAACTAAAATAATGCTTATATCAATGCATACAACAATGAGATTAAAATAAAACATGTGTGCATAGTTTTATGGTAGATAATTTTTTTTGATTTGATACAACCAAAATAACATCTCAAACTTAATATTAAGAGCACAAAGCACATTTTCATAATTTAACATTTTTTTTCCATATGAAAACAAAAAAATGAAAACGACTCCAATTGTGAATATGATTGAAGGGATAATGATGCATAAAATCCGAACAACAACAAACTAACATTCTCAAATAAATTTTAAGTAGTTTTCAACATTAAACCTTTATTTTTAAAGAAAATGAATATAAGTTCCACTCTTCTTATTTTCTTTCCTTGCATTCACATTTGAATTCCAAAAATTAAATTCTCTCAACTATAAAAAAAAATTATATATAAAAATTTTCATAGGACTTGCAGATAGAAAAGATGTTCTATGTAATAAAATAATCTTTAAAAATTCATAACTTTTAAGGAATCCATAATTGTTCTACATTTCTTTCAAAGATTGTATTTTTTTATTGATAAATTAATTGTACAATTTTTTTATGATAATGAAAGTTTAATTTATCTTCACAAAACATCCAAACTAGACCCAAAATATATGATATAAACCATATATCTCTATTATTTTAATAAACACAAAAATCCTATTACATTTATTTCAAATTAATGAAAAGACCCTTTTCCAGAAGAAAAATAGCAGTTCCTTGATATTCATTAAAATCAAAGGTAACGATATACATTTCTAAGATGCTAGGTATCATATCCAGCCAAAACGCACAAACAATTCTCAACAAGACTGAACAACCAACCATGCTAAGAGGCAATACCGCTAGAAGCCAAAAACTTCAACAAATAACACCCTATAACAGAGCTTACAAAATGGTGCATAAAATACCCATACAAAAACTGCTCAAGAGAGCAAAGTAACAGAAAACTGACAGAGGGAACCCAAAATAGTCTATACCACCAAAACAGGGGGCAAGATACTCGTCCATCGACATAGTAAACACATAGCTACATGAGATCCTTTTCCTTTGAGACTGGAGAGCCTCCAACCCTTCACAGAAAAAACGTCACTGTCGCAAGAAGAAAGCACGACTGTCGCAGGAAAACGAAAACCCTTCACCAAGGGACACATCGCAAGGGGAGCTCTATGGGATGCCATGCATGATTTCCTCACGGCAGTCGTTGCAAAGGAAACATAACAAAACCAAGGCATCGCCATTACAACACCTCTGGGAGTCGCCGTTGCAGGAGACACACTACCAGGATCGCCTGAAAGAAAGGCCCTAGATCAGATGGTAGCTAGTAGCATGTTTTGGGCTTACAATAGACGTCTGTGAGGTTACATTGGAATCCTCACAGTAAAAGCCGCAGCACTGAAACGAGCCTCGAAATCACCGCCATGTTGCCCACAGAACAAGAGAGCACAAGGAAGCTCTGCCCTAGGGCATCACCACCGTTTCTAGGAAATGACTGGCCATTATAGTTCGCCTCGCTCGAATTTTCAGAAAGCCACTCAAGTAAACAAGGGGAGGGCGACTAGGGTTCCTTCCCTAGCCACCAAGTTCATAGTAAAAACAACTCTCAAAACCTAGTTGCAGAGCTCCTCACTTCAAATCTATATGTTCCTTGCTGAAAAGACCCTAAATATTATAACATGACCCCCACAATATTTAACTTTAAAACAACATACATATAAATAACATTTAAGGCTTACTCGGTTAAGGCTGGTTTTGGAAGGAATAGAATTATTGGGTGTGCACATGTGCTCAAAGTAGCTATAGGTTTTTTTTGATGGTGCAGCTGCAAAGATGGTGAGTGGTGCTGGAGATGTACTTCTTATTGATAAGGATCATTATTTTTACATTTGTTTGGGATGCGGTTATTGCACAAATACCCGGGATGAGCTTTTAGCTTTGTGGAGGTTGTTATTTGTAGCAGATGCACTGGGTTTACCGAAGCTGAGTGTTTATGGGGATTCAAAGACAATCATTGATTGGGTTAATGATTTGGCGACTCTAGAGGTTCTTTCATTGGATCATTGGTGTCAAAGAATTAAAGACATTATCAAAGGTTTTTACTCTTTTTCTTGCAAGCACATTTATCGGGAGCATAATAGGGTGGCAGACAAATTATCTAAAGAGGCGATGGAATTAGATGAAGATAAACTAATAGCTCATGAATGCCTGGAGAGTTCTATGAGTGAATATGTTCTAAACTCTGTTTTTTAGTGTGAAAAAATGTCAGCTCTCTCGACACTTTGGAATGTTTAGAGAAATAGATACTTATCTTTTAAATAACGTTTATTATAGCACAAGTATGTAAGAATTATTAACATAATATTTATTTCCAAAAAATAACATAATATTTTGAAAAATAACTAATATTGTGAGGACATTGACACTATGCATGCGATTCCTATTAAAGTTGATAAAATTTATAATTTGAAAAGTAACTCCCTTTATTTGTTGGTTGTGAATCATCCAAATGTAAGTGGGCTTAGGACATGACCGAGAGATGTTAACAAGGTAGACATTCTTGCCCAAGAAACCAATCCGCCATTAACAATCAAACCTACTCAGACGATAATGGTCCATTTTACTTTACTACTTTCCATATTTTTCCTTTTATTTTACTATTTTTCATATTTTCAATAGTTTTTTTTTTCAGAAGGAAAAAAGCCTGACCTTGATATTCAATGAAGAATCAAAGGGCATCTATTGTGCCTACCCTGATAAAGGGCTACATTCAAGAATAAGTACTAGATGAGGGAGTCTGGTACATCACCATGAATAGGATCCAACACAGTGAGCTTCCCCAGGGAAAGTGAGGAACATAACCCACCAGTACAATCATCCGATAAACAAGACATGTCAATAAGTGAACCGGCCCTTCGAAACCCATCACTATCGTGAACATAGTAGTGCTGAAACCACAATCAGAAGGTGTCTGCTCCAAAACACAATAAGGGTGCTATAACAAAAAAGAGGGAGTAAAACTCCAACACCATACTCAAAAGAGCATAAGAGAGTCATGCAAGACCAGATGGTCTTCAAAATATTCAGAAAAGATACAAGTACCAGGAGCCAAATCTAAGGCAACCTTCGATTGAAAGTCAGCAATCTGATTATATTCACGATAGAGATGACTGAAGGACAGGTAGGAGAAGCTAGTACACAAAAGCTTGATAGCCCTGCACCAATGACTGAGCTCACGAGGAGCAAGAGTATTGTGTTGGATTCATTAACCCAGTTAATAACAACAGATGAGTCCCCAAAAATATTCAGAGTGGAGAGACCCATGACATAAGCAATGTATATTTTCAACAGTTTTAAAATGATAATGATCATTTCTACTTTACTGCTTTCCATATATTAATACATAAATATTTTTATATAACAAAATTTTGTTATTTGTTGCATCTCTAACTCCATATTTTCTATTATGAATCTTTTAAATTTAGTGGGAAATAGCACGCGACTCACTTGAAGGCGATAATGAAGTGAAAACACTTTTAACTATTATATATAATTAATTATTAAAAAATGTTTTCTCATTTTTATATTTATAACAAATTTTTAATTAAATAAATAATTTTATATTTTTAAAAATTAGATAAATATTATTATTAATATTTTTATTAAGTTTATCTAAAATCTATGAAGTTAAGAAACGACTTACATCTATATTTCTATCATTTTTATTAAAATAAATGATGAAATATATATAGAGGCTTTCTTAATATTCATATAAATCCAAAGTTTTAGAATATGGACAATATTATTTTATATTCCAGATATACATGTGTATCCCTATCATTTTTAATAAAAATGATGAAATATATATTGAGAGGCCTTTTGTGACATCCCAAAAAATTGACAAAAATTTAAAATTTTTCTATGTAATAATAAATGTTAACTCATAGCCAGAATGTTAGTTTAATGATTAACTTTTAGTCTAGTTAACAAATAGTTTATAAAGACAAAACATAAAATGAAAAAACTTAGATATTAATATTTCCTGGTTAACTGTAACTAAAAAGCTACAGAATTATACTTACTAACTTGTAAGTCACATGCCGCTAACCTTATTCAATATATTATTGATTTTTAGTCTTGAATAAGACTGTTTATCAAAAGTTTAACGAGTTAAAGATTATTGAATTCAGATTATTAGTTTGTTTGTAAGAATGTGTATGATTCTGATGGTTATTTTCTTTTCTTACTGAAGGGGGCTTGAGGTTAGCCCGTGGCTTACTTAGCTTTTCTCAAAGCTAACACAGATCCAATGCTTGTATATGATTCACAAGCAAAACTTAGTTCCAGTTTACAATGTAAGAAAATAAGGCTCTGAAGACTGAAAGAGTAAGTTAGGAAGAAAAATCTTTAAACTCTATTTACTATCTCGATTATCGAAGTGTAAGAAAATTCTTAGGCTTATAGCCAAGACCATTCTACCTAGGTAGCAGATTGGAGTTGATAGTGTGATTATCTGCATTAACAAATAAATTATATGTTTGATGGGATACAATTTATAAACATGCTTTTAGCTGTTTTTAGTACTAGAAATCCTATTACTTTCCATATGATTTATAACTATGGAATTTATCCATGTTAATTCCTAGAACTTTCCTAAGCCTAAGAATTATCATTAGATTAACTATAAAAATAAACAAAACGAATCCTAAGCATGTATAACAAATACACTAACCTAGACATCTAAATTTGATGCATAACATATACACTAACATAGACATATATTCAATGTATATTATATAAACTGACCTAGGCATATATGTATTCGATGTATAACATATATACTAACCTAAGCATATATTCAATGCATAACATATATACTAACCTAAGCATATATAACAATGCATGTCATATATACTAACCTAGGCGTATTCAATGCATAACATAGAAATGTTTATTATTTTTTTTAACAATGTGATAGTATTACATTTACCATATATCGTAGGTTCAAACTATAACATGCCAAGAAAAGATTTCAAGTTTTAGTGGAATCCACGTGGGGATTGCTCGTTTGAAGAAGGGTTTTGGTGATAAACCCTATGCACAAAACATTAAATGTTTTCCCTAAAAACTGCTCGACTTCATTTGTTGTTTATTTTTGGCAAGGGAGAGTGGGTCGACAGACCTTCGTCCTTCTCGGGTCCTTTGCAACGAAAGTCACTCAGGCTTGAACCTTGGTTCTTCAAGCTCACATTTAAACGGTGCTCACTCTTGTTGCTGTGGCGTTACCAGGATTACTGCTTGGGTTCTTTACCATGATTTTTTACTTCGGGCTCGGTCGTGGCGTTAAGCAAGCTCACTTCTCTGGTTCCTTTCCAATACCAATTCTTCAAGTTCAACGATTTAGCTGGTAAGTCGTAATGCAAATTTCTCCAAGCATTTTTATATTCTTTTACTTATTAAAAACTCAGCTATTAATAAACAGTCCTAAACGTTTGATGTTTGATGTAGGGAGGAATATAGTTGAAGGATTTAAAGGCGAAGAGCTGAAGGGTATGAGTGTGAAGGGATTTGGGTAAGCCTCGACCCCAACCTTGAGGTACCCTTCGTCGTTGGTGTGTGTGGCATCAAAAGGTTCCTACAAAATGTTACTATAGCCTTCAAAATACTTGTGGACAAACTTGTTGTTTTGTTTTTAGTTAGTGAAGGAGGTTGTATGGACATTTTTAATTATAACCCTTAGGGTTTACCAATGAGCTATGACTCTAGGAAATTTCGAATTAAGGAAAGGATAATACTATTCCATGGTTTTTAAATTAGTTTTTTAATACTGTAATTACTTGTTTGAAAACTTACTCAACCTTTTTGCTCGACCACTATAACTCTTTCGTAGATACGAATATGTTAATGCATTTTGGGTTTTAAGAGTTAAAACAATGTGGTGACAATTGGTTAATTAAAAGACTTATGTTTAAAGTTCTTTTGTTTTTAAATGGTAGAGCTTACGGGCCAAAATGTAAATGGCTATTAGCATTGGTCTACCTTTTGTAATTCTGGTTGCACTGTGTGTTCAAGATTTGTAAAGGGTTTTTCTGTTATAACAATACTTTGTTGCGGTTTGTTCTATGGCTATGAACTGGGTTAAGCCATTTGGCAATGTTGTTGCGATTCTTATTTGTGCAAACCGTTTCGTAAAAGATTTACTTAGGGTTTGGTATTAATAGACAGTTTTGGTATTTAAGTTAAAAAATTAGCTATCTTCTATCTTTATAAAGGTGTTATGTAAATGGATATGAAAATAGATTAAGGTAGAAAAATAGTTATTGTTAATAATAATAGAGTTTTACTGATTGTTTACAGTTTGATTTAGTAGATTTTTAATTTATGTATTATAATACAATATGTATTATAATTTTTACTATTTTCAACCTATTAACTGTTCATTATGAACAACTGTGTTTAATGTTTTAAAAGAAACAAAAGGAGGTTTAACTGTGTAGTATTTACTATAAAATAATTAGATACTATAAAATAACTAGAGTAACATTGTTTGTATTTTAGGTTTGTAAAGTATTAAAATAAAGAATTAGTTTTATTTACTAAGTGTAAGTAATTAGATTGTATTACAATAATATTAATTTTATTATAATACACACAGTTTATTGTCTGTGTATCAATAATTTTACTATAAAAGACTATAGATAGTATTCTAGAGGTTTTTGTATAAAGTTTAAGTCTTGGAAATGGAATTATTATGGAAAAATTAGAAGTAAAAGCTTCCAACGTTAAACAGTTACTTGAAGATATTGCTGGTAACTTAACAAAAGAAAAGATTAGTGAATTCATTTCTAAGTAAAATTTTCAATTCGATAACAGTTTCTGATTCTTTTAACCCTGTATAATCATTCCTATCTACAGCTAAACAATCCTTCTAGACTAGAGTACTTCATCATAAGATGAGTGGAAAAATACAGAAAGGAAATTTTACTCATCATTCCATCATTTCTAATTCTAGGTTCATTTGTTCATATAATCATATACAAATAGACTTTCCTAAATAAATGCAGACTTAAGCATTTCACTATCAGATTCAAAGTATCTAATTAATAATAGTAAACTGAAACATGACTACTTTCATTCCAGTAATTTACTTTGACAGAAATAAATAAGATAACACAATGGAACTTGGTAATTTGTAGAAGAGGCAAACAAACCAAGGAGCCCGTTTCACCCAACCTTTTCCTGAAGATAGCTCAAATGCTTGTATTAGGACCCCTGAGCCTGTCCACTAATCCACCAGGATGAAAGCACTGTGTGAATAAATGGGATTAAATACCCCTGCAACTCAACATAAATACTTTACAGTAGTACTTTTGTCCTCAGCAGTAAAGAACTCAGCTATCAAGCTGCACTAGTTCTGAAGGTAGTCTTAACACTCAAACCAATTCTAACTTTTCCCTTATCGAATATCTTGTGCTCCTTTCTCAACTTCATAAATTTCACAAGGTAAAGAATGAACAGCCTCTTGCTGAATTCGATGGATAGATATATGCATGCTTAGGTCTTTTTGGTCAGTTTTTCAATTAATGAGCCACCTGCTCTATTCCACTTTCTTAGGGAACACGACCAAAAAATCAGGGAAGTTGCCCCCTGCAACAACTAGAAGTGATTGAGGATGCTACCATGTGTCAGTTTGCTCTCACCCCAGTCTATTCCTCCTAGTGGGTCATTAGACACTCATTTAACAACCTCCGTAGGCTATTTGTCTCATCTTTTATTTATTAAATAAGAAAATATTCAGCATAATTAATTACCGTCATCTTTGACCCCACATGGTCAATAGTCATAAAATTTACAATAAAAGTAAAATATAATGTTTTCTTAAACATAAAATGTTATTGAAATTGGGGTATGTGACACCCTCCTAGTATTCATATAAATTTAAAGTTTTGGAATATGAACAATATTATTTCATATTTCATATATATAAGATATTTAGTTATAGATATTGAAAGTTTTAAAATATGAATAATAATAATTCATATTTTAGATATATATTAGTTAGAAAGGTGTTTAGAAGAAGCATGTTGGGTCAGTACAATCTTAGTTGGGATAGTTATCATCCTCCTACTTTATTCTGATGATATTGTTCTTATGGCAAGGTGTCCTTCTGATCTCGATAAGCAATCAATAATTCTTAAAGATTTTTGCTCTAACATGGGTATGACAATTAACACGGACAAGACAAAAATCATGATTATAAAATCTAAGAAATACACCTATGCAAATTTTATTTATGATAATAGAAATCTAAAGGAAGTGACTTCTTGGAATTGATATTCATCACAAGCTCAATTGGAACTATAGCATTGAGAAAATGAGTAATGGAGGGTGGAAATCTTATTTTGGTCTTGAAAATAACTCTAAATCAGACAATCTGGTCATGTTGGATAAAAAAAAGTTCCTCTTTGAAACTCTTGTCATCCATGTTATCTTGTATGGTTGTGAAGTATGGGGGTGCAACATTTCTAGAGAATCTCGGACGAAGATTGAGCAAATCCATAAGCGGTTTATAACTTATAACCTTAAAATTAAAAGCAATAGGCCTTATCCTATTCTCCTCATAGAAGTGGGTCTTTCCCCCATCAAGAGTATGGCTATGACTAGGTACCTGATGTACAAGCATAAGATAAATAACATGGAAAATGAGAGAATTCCTAAAATTGCTTTAAACTCAAGTCAAAATCAATTACGCCTCAAGCGGTGTTGGTGTAAAGACACCATGTCTTGGTTAAACCATTGGGGGCATTGATGAAAACTCCATTTTGCAGAACATTGATAATGTCAAAAATATTATTACCTCTAAGTTTAAAGAGAAATTGTGGTGTGAGGAAAATTTAACAGTTAAGAGAAAATTAAGATACTATAAGGATGTCATTAATCCTAACTTGGAAGATCAGAAGTATCTCTCGGTCGTAACTAGATCATGGAAGAAAATTAATATAGCTAAGATTAGAACGAACTCTCATGAAATCCATAGCGAAACAGAGCATTGGTTTATTCCTAAAACTCCATGGGAGAAAAGAGTTTTACACCTCTGTAAGCCTATGAGCGTTGATGATGAAAATCACTCTCTTAGAGTGTCTTTCTTACACCCACATTAGATATGAGTTTCATAGTATTTGTTACAATACAAACCTTTATAACCTCCTAACTTGTCAAAACTATAGTGAGCTTGGAAAACTTTTTGACAAGCGTTTTGAGCAGAAGAGTAAGATTTTAAAGTAAACCAAGTATTATCCTTCTTAATGTTTGATAAACCAAAGTTGGTCTCATTAAACATTGATCATCATCATCATCATAAAATATTTATGAAATACACAAGTTTAATAAAATTAACAATATCAATTCAAATTCAAATATACAAAATACAATAATACAATTATAATAAATTGAACATGATAAGAATTTTAATTGATAAAAATTTGAAGGATTCCAAAATTACTTTATATTCACGTGAAAAAAATGCATGCATATTAAAAATTACCTTTCATCATGAGAATGAGAATCCAACCTAGAAAGGAAAAATTCTCATTTTAATTTATTACATTAATTTTAATTCATTACATTATTAAATTAAAATCACTAGCTCGTCATGATTTACAATATTTTATTTTAATTTTATTGAAATTCTATGTGTTCAGTGATTTCAATTCCAATTCACCCAAATAAATTGAATCCAATTCACCCAAATAAATTGATACCATTTCAAAAATGGTTAAAATAAATAAATAAATATCTTAATACATAAAAGGCAAAAACTACTTCATTAAAAATTAATAATAAAGATATTAAGCCACATAAAATAGAATGAACGTGTTTACAAGGCGTTTGGATTTATTCATCAACCAACCTATGGTCTAATATCATAAACTAGCATTTGCACTGAGAGGTGCAAAGGAACGCCGAGAGGGTAAAAATATTGAGTCTTTTCGTAATTGAACTTTTTTGACTTACCTTGGGAGACTGGAAATTACATTTTAATAATACTTTTGTGGGTACTACTGACCCGACTTACAACTGAGGTTTAACCTTAACACATTCATGACGAAATACATTAATGAAATCCCTGATTAGGGGATCAACATATATCTCTCCCCGCCCCTCTCCCTCTCCCTCTCCCTCTCCCCTTCCTTAGTAATGAAAAACATATTATTACTTATTTAGTAATGAATAAGGATAGGTTGTAAAGCATAGATTGTAGTCCACCCCAAATCTCAAATAAAAAAGTCTATCGACCTAATTATATAAAAATCACATCCAACATAATCAGATCCAAAACTTTCACAGAGGATTCATGAAGATGTTAGAAAACTATCATTACAGTGCAAGCATGAAAGTAGAGAAATTTACGGGATTCTTTTTGTCTTGTATGTTTCCTTTGTAACCAGTAACCTTCTCAAGTGTGTTCTCAATGAGCTTCTTAAATTCCTTTTAAAAATATCTTGGCATTATTTTGTTAAACGGGTTCACCTACGAGTTATCTATACATTAATACATGTGATTGTATGTTTCATTTATTTGTAGTGTATGTTTCCTTTGTAACCAGTAACCTTCTGAACTGTGTTCTCAATCTGCTTCTTAACTCTCTTTTAAAAAGATCTCAACATTATTTTGTTAGATGGGTTCAACTATGAGTGATATATACATTACTACATGTAATCATCTAGCCTTCTTCCACCTACTGCGAATTATCCATTCACTACTCTGAGTTATCCATTCACTATTCACTAACTTCACTAGCTTTCATGCATAAGCTATGAGTAATCCATTTATCAACCATCAACTATGAGCTATCCATGATCTGGTACCAATTATCGATTCATCAACTATAGGTATATATATAATTGTTCATTTCAAATTTTGAACTACTACCATAAAATCAATCTGGATACTAGTACATCATCCTCATTAATAGATGAAAAAGCATAGATTTAGTCCATCCCAAATCTCAAATAACTTAAGATTATTATTACTTTTAATTTTAATGTAAAGACTAAATTACTATTAATAATAATATTAAATTAATTTAATATTAATATTTAATCTAGGTACAATTATTATGTTTTATTTAAAAATTTTAAAACAATTCTTTTTTTTTATTTTTTTTATTTAAAATGTTTTAAGAAATAATTTTATGAATCTATAAATTTTTTATAGATTTAAAAAAATGTTATTTGCTTATATGTATAAAAATAATTATAATGTGTATAATAAATGTTCTAATGATTTTAAAAAAAAAAATCTTACCTAATTTTTTTATAAAAAAATTATGATGAAATTGTATAAATGAGAAACATTATTAAATTATAAGTCATTATAAAATTTAAAAATATTGGAAAATATATTTACTTCTTTAAAAAAATGACTTTTATAACATATTATAAAACATGCGTGGGTTTCATTGTGTTAAGAAAACATGCTATGAACTCTAAAATCAAAACTGTTATTAATGAAGAAAAATGAATATCATTTCATCTTAAGAAGAAAAATTAACATCATTTGAAATCTTTTTATGAAAAAGCATGTTATGTATTTTATATGCATAATTGTTATTATTATACCATTTAATTATCTCAAGTATTTATGTAAAATCATCTTAAGAAGAAAAAATAATATCATTTCAAATCATTTTATGAAAAAGCATCTTATGTATTTTATATGCATAATTGTTATTATTATACCATGTAAGCTCTATTATTCTCAAGTATTTACACAATAAAGAAACAATGTTATCATCCAATTAAATCTATTATCCTCAAGTATTTACACAATAAAGAAAGGATATTATCATTTAATTATTTTCATTTAGCAGTGCATTATGTATTCTTAACGACAATCTGCTCATACAAGAGGAAAGCCATCAAAAGTGTGTATCAAATAAAAGGCACAAAATTGATCTTTAATTATGTGGATAATTTAATAACAAGATAAATACCGACATTAATTCAATGTATAAAACACATAATTGCGTCGAGAGGCGCTCTACAGCTCAGTAATTGCGTCGAGAGGCGCTCTACAACCCAACATGAGGGAGCTCTTGTAACGTTTGTCATGAGGGAGATCTTGTAACGTTTGTTACTAACAAAATAATAAAAAATAAAAATTTTAATTATCCGCCAAAATAAATGTAGGCCACAAAAACAAGCTAATATGGGGGAGATGTTGTAATGTTCCTACCTAACAAAACAATAAAAAATTAAAAATTTAATTATCCGTAAAAAAAATGCCGGTCAGAAAAACAACACAATATGGGGGAGATGTTGTAATGTTCCTACCTAACAAAACAATAAAAAATAAAAAAATGAATTATCCACAAAAAAATGTTGGCCTTCCACATGGTTTTAAAACCATGTACAAGGCCTCGTAAACAACTCACGGTTTTATTGCACATGGTTTAGGAGGGCCTTGCAAATGGTTTTAAAACCATGTTCAAGGCCTCCTAAACAACCCATGGTTTTATTATACATGGTTTAGGAGGGCCTTGCAAATGGTTTTAAGACAATGTTCAAGGCCTCCTAAACCTCCCATGGTTTTAGGAGGGCCTTGCACATGGTTTTAAAACCATGTATAATAAAAAGTAAAAGATATTATATGTTGGCCATAAATAATATTAAATATTAATAATAAAAATATTATATGCCTACCTTAAATAAAAAGATGTGTCTTTTAGTTTTAATCAAATCATTGGCTATATATAGGACACACCAAAGCCGATAGCTCCTTGAGTGCAATATTTAAGAAAATGTTTACACCTAGAGATATTTGATCCCTCTCGGCGCTTGATAGAGCCAATCCGAAAATCTTATTAAACAATCTTTTAAAATAGAGTAACTATAAATGCATTAAGTCATCTTGATGTGGAATCATCTTTAAGATTTATATTTATTAACATAAATAATTATTATAAGCTATTTAGGTATATTGAATCTTTAAACTTTATATTTATTAAGTAATATATTTAGATATATTAGATCTTTAAAATTCATATTTATTAATAGAAATAATTCTTATTTTTAGAACTATAAACTTCATATAGGATAGTCATAGAAAAATAAAATAAAAATAAAATAAAATAAAGTTATATAATTTCTCATATATATAAACAAATTAAAAACACATTATATATTATAAATATTTTTAGTTTATAATATTAATAAAATTTATTTTATAAATAAGCCTCTACCACAGTTAAACAGTTAAGATCAACATTAACACATATGGGATACTACAATTTTTTTATCAAAGGATATGCACAAGTGACTTCCCCAATTGAGAGAGTGTTGAAAAAAGACACTAAATTTTAGTGGACAGATGAATGCCAAGAGAGTCTAGATAAGTTGAAAAGCAAGTTGGTTGTTGCACCCATCTTGAAGAGATGAAATGCCATTAGTACCACAAATAACATTACAGACATTTGATAAATGGGATGTTGAATTTGGGGGACCTATTAGTCTAGCAGGAAAGTGCACAGGAGCAAGGTATATTATCACTGCGACTGACTACCTAACTAGATGGGCAGAAGTTGTGCCGATAAAGGATGGTACTATTGCGGCAACGATGTAGTTCTTATTTGAAAATGTTGTAACAAGGTTTAGGTGCCCAAAGTTATTGATTTGTGATCAAGGTACACATTTTTTAATCAATTGATTGAAGAACTAACTTATGAATTTTAGATACAACATAGAAGAACAACTCAATTTCTGCCACAAGCAAATGGAGTGGTCGAAGCATTTAACAAGATTCTAGAAAATGCGCTAACAAATTTTTGCAATGCGCTAAGGGATGACTTAGATCAAAATATTTCTACAGTCCTATGGGCATATCACACAACATGCAAAATGTTAATAGGACAGACACCATTCAAGCTAGTGCATGGACAAGAATCAGTCATGCATATGGAATATATTGTACAAAGTTTAAGAGTGGCGACGCTCATGGAAATGACAGATTCTGATGCTATAGAAGAAATATTGCTTCAGCTAATCCATTTGGAAGAAGAACGCTTCATTGCGGGATTTCACCAAAACATAGAAAATAAAATGAAGAAGGTATGGAATGATAGACACATTAAGAACAAACGATGTTTAGTTAGAGACCTTGTTCTTATGTATGAAAACAAATTTTTCAAGCACCCAGGAAAGTTGAAGACACATTGGCTAGGACCATATGTGGTTAAGGAAATCATTGATGGAGGAGTAGTAAAATTAGAAAAACTAGACGGCACAGAAGTCAGAGGGCTCATCAATGGGAGACGGTTGAAGCCTTATTTTGATAACTGCGGCTAGGTCGCACAAAAAAAATGATGACTAGGGAGGATGATGAGAAGCAAGAGGAAATGCATATTACAGGGAGCGAGACAAGGAAGTTGTGAAACTAAAAACAATGTGGCGTTGGCACAGTTATTTAGATATCCCATTGATATGACAATTTTCAATTATTAGATCCATAGATACCAAGACAATTCGCTAGTCACCTCCTCCATAAGTATCATGACGTCACAACAAAAAAGGGTGGAGTAGTTGGCATCTCAACATAATAACTTGGAGTGGTGACCCACGTGATGGATCATGTTGTCATTATGTTAATAGATGATTGCGTGTTTGAATATTTGACAAACTGGTCGTTGAAACGAACCCTCTACTATTGGTTGATTTCCAATTACCTCACTTATATTGCCACAACAAGTTTTTGTTTGCAATACACAAAGTTAAAATAGACTTCTAGGAAAGTATGGTTAGTGATAATTTTCGTGCTAAAGTCCCCAAGGGCCCTATGATTGGAGTTGTGACACCTGTCATGGTGAGGGAAATGTTGCCGGATATGTTGCGCCGCAAGCCAGGAGGCGCTTGGAAAATAATCCAGCTCCAGGCCTCCCTGCAACAACGTTTTGAACTAGCTTAGCAAGGCTGGAAATGAGGAAACCTTTTGATCCCTGCAAGAGAAACCCTGTCTTAAAAGAACTGAGAAATAATGTAGAAGTAGTGGCCAGAATTCAAAGACCAGAGGACATCTCTTCGAATCCTCCATATGAGATTATGGAATTAGTTGCCACAGTGCATAGTATCCATTGTTATAACCCGATGGTTTGAACGAGTGTTTGGATAGCGGAAAATAGAAATAGAGGCCACTGTCATCACCACCACCCTTATGAAGTGCTAAAATCATTGGGGGTGATGATGCTTTAAGTAAAAAATGAGCCAACAGACTTCAATAAAGGAAGGTAAGGCATTGATAGGATGGAATAATTCACCAGCAGTGAAGAAAAGAAAAACACTGAGTTTATACTGGAATCAGCAACTGTTGGGAGCCCCAAGGCGTATACCGATGTTTTCAAAGATGGTGCATTGAATGATTCTGAAGGGAGGAAGGAAAAACCTGGGATGAATTTCGGCTAAATCCATAAATGCCGACAAGGAAAATCGGTAATAATGATAGGTCTTCCATTATGTCCATCCTAATACTTTGGAACAGTAACTAAATCTGATATTCCGAATTAATCACAATAGTAACAGAAGTTACAAATACTTAAGTAGCAAACACAGAAGGAACATACATTCACCCTGTACATCAAAAGGTGTGCAATGTAGCGGCATCAATGGAGAAAATCATGCCGAAACATGTCAGTTCTGACCTGGTGGAAAAAATGCAGAAGACGGAGGAAGAAGTGCACATAGAGGCAGAGAAAGTGGTGAAAATTGTGGAATATTTTCATAACAAAATCAGTGCAAGTCACAACATGGAGCAATAGCTTTGCGTGGATCGAGACGAGCCACATGTGAGTGTTGGGGGCCTGTTGGGCCTAGGGACAGTAAGGAATAATTTATGCATAATTCTTCCTAAGTATGGAGAAAAGGAAGGAGCTACGATTGAGGAAGCAACATAAAGGAAAGAAGAGGAAGGACGTTGCGACAGAGGGAGTGAAAGAGAGGAAGAAGAAAAAGAGAAGGCGCTGGAAGAAGAAACTGTGCCATATAAGTAAGCCGCGACAAAAGGATGGAGTGTGACATGAGATGGTGCGACATAATATCAACAACATAAGGCTTGCGAGTAGCATAATGGCTGGAAAACGACTACAAGGCAAAATGCTGAGAAATTGACAGGCCTTAACGATCGTGGGTACGAGCTTGGCTGGAGCCAGTAGAAACAACATGCGTGAAGGAATCTTTGTAAGTCTATTCATTAGTGCCTCTCGTTAGGTGTTGCTAGAATAAGAAAGACAACATGTTGGATGGTTATAGTAAGTCAGTTAAGATAAAAGAAAAATGATACGTAACACATTCGTTGAATAATTTGATCTTATGGAACGATTTTATGATGATTATAAATAGATGAATATGGCTCACCATATCATCTAAAAATATCCATAAACAACATAATTCAATCTAGAAGTTCTCAACATTTAAAAAAGTTCATTGTCAAAATGCCAACGACTTTATTAAGTTACAATAAATCATTCTACGTTCAATGGATCCTATGATTGAGGAGCTTGGATTTCCACGAGAATATCTTTCCTTGAATATTGTCGAGGTTTCCATGAAATAAAATACTGCTGCCACATTATCAGTTTTTTTTTTTAATAGAAACTTATAAATTTTGATTGATTAAAAATGGATGTAGCCCAGCCCGGCGTACAAAGAGAAATCCAGAGAAAGAAGGCTGATGTCCTCTAATAGAACAGTTAGCCTTCTTATAAGTGCTTTGAGAAGAGAGTCCCAAAATCTTCTGAGGCTATTTCGAGAAAAGGAATGCTTGCAAAAATAGACTCTCACGAATTGTGAGAAGAGAAAAATACAGAAACAAAACATTAAATAGGATGAGAGGAAAGCCCCTTAATGAAAGGATCCAATTTCTTCTGAGAGCCCAAGCTGATATTTGAGGCTGCTTCCTTTTCTTTACGTTCTTTATTTGTCTTTCGCCCTCTGGTGAGGGGAGGAGAGGGAGCTGAAAAGTCTTCTAATTCAGAGGTTCCCTCTGACAAATGGGCCAAGGAATCCAACCCTGCCTGGACTGGGGTCTCATGATCCAAGACGTTGAGGTCTTTCCTAGAACCTGGAGAAGCAGGTTTTGGATTAGCTGCCCCCGTGGAGCCAGAGGGAATGCCTTGCTTCGGGACAACTGCAACTTCAGGTTCTTGTGCTTCATCTTCCTGGAGAACTTCAAAACTGTTTTTGTTTTTCGGCTACGAAGTATCTGCAAAAGGAGAAGGCGAAACCTTGTGCTGAGACGCTTGTGGCTCCTTTCGTCGGGGAGGACGATGTCGATTAGAGACCGTCTAGAACTTTGCATATTTGGAAGTTGGGAGATTTGCTGGTTTCTATGGTTCTGCAAGCTTAGGGCAGCTTTTGGCAAAGTGACCATAAACATGGCAGAAGATGCATTTGAAAGGGATCTGCTCATAATCCAACTCTTGAATGTGGCTCCATTCTCCTAATGTGAGCTTTAGGGCCTTCGGGAGTCCTTTCTCTAGATTCACCTCTACACAAATATGGGCACATCTGTATTGCCCCCCTTTTGGTTCTGCAGTATCTATATAGCGACCTAACTTATTACCAATGTCAATCAGAGTGCTTTTCCCCCAAAGATGAATAGGGAGGTTAGGGAGTCTTACCCAGACTGGAGCGACAGTGATCTCTGCTTCTGGGTTAAACCCCAGAGACCATGGGGATAAGAACAGACCTCTAGAGCCCATGAAAAAAGGGCCCGAATGAAATACAAGGTCTCTTTCTTCTTTATTTGAGAACAGGAATACAAAAAACCCCCATCCAGCTGCAAAGAGAGAGACCTGTCCTTGCAGAAGAGGGTTCCATTTTTCTGAGATCCAAATCTCCATTACCTTAGGGTTGGGCCATAACCCTGTGAACTTACCAATGACGGATTGCTCAGAGCGGATGAGAGCTTTCTGGCATGGATCCGAAGGAGAGAGCTCCAGAGAGGGGATCTCGTCCATATTTTTCACGAACTTGGATGAAGAATGAGAAGCTGCCTGAGGAGCGGCAGCTTGAACAAGGGCCTTGAAGGCGGCGAGCTGGGCATGGGAGCCCATTTCCTGAGAGGAATCCATGCTGAAACCACGAGAAACCACGCTGAGGGGGGCAGCAGCCAGCGGTCCAGCAAGCATGGCTATACGAAGAGCAGTAGCCAACGATCCATGGCTCTGAGAAGCAAGGCGGTGGCTAGGGAAACCCTGGCCGTGGAAGAGGAGCCGATCTGCTCCGCGCTCCATTCGCTCTCGCCCATGTTATCAGTTTTTTTGAAGAGGGATCAGTTTTGATATTCTCAAGATCAATGATGCATTTAAAAACCCAGGTCTTTAGAAGAGATTCTTGTTGACAAGAGATCATTTCCCAATTTGAGACCATGCAAATATTGCCACCAGAAACGCTCCATCAACAGCATGTGGAGAAACATAAAGTAAAAGAACTTTCCTTTTATAAATTAAGTTTGAATAAAGGAAAAAATTTACATTTTGGAATTTCTTTTAGGAGTAGTCTAACGGGTCGACGATTTCGCCTGACATTAGACTACTTCGTCTACCCACCGTCACCGTCAACTCCTCCCGGCGTCCGGAGTTTGGCACATCATCCCAGGGGTGGGTCCATCCCGAATCAGCTTCTGAATGCGATCGTCGTCCTCCTGCACACATCGTCTTGTCGCTGCAGCCAGCGCCCCCAACAATTACTCCACCACCCCACGGGTTGGTGGCTACTCAATTGTCGACCCGAGTTGCATCCATCCCCTGCTCCCTCCAACAATACTCTGCAGCCTGGCTTCGAACCAGACCTTCTTGCTGTAGTGAGTCCCCATTTCTGCCAGGTTCCTACATAGCTTCCTGCAAAACGGATTAAAAACAGTTCTGCACATACACAAGATCGCGGGCCTCCGAAAGTAGAATCACTGCAGTATCAGACGACATATTACATAATGGGCATGCTAAATAAATATTTGCTTACACAAAGAGCTTGTATGCCTTTCAAAGATAATAAGGAACCGTATCAACTAACTTTGTTCGACAGCCTTATTTCACTTCAAAGACAAATATTGAGAACGAGTTAAAGCTCTGAAAGAAGGAGTAGTCTAATACAGACTGGCCTTTCTTTAAAAAATCACAAATCAAGCTTTGTCAATATTTGCTGAACCCACTATTTACAATTAGAATTACTTTTGCACTACTTGGAAAATAAAGATAAGTTTGGATAGGAGAATTGCTGGCAGGCTTTGGAATGTTAATCATAGTGTGAAAGGAAAAAACACCATCTAACTTGAAGTTTTCAATAATTGTGTGCAATTTGAAAACTTTTATGGTAAGCTAGTTAAATACAAATACAGATGTGTTAAGTTCTCAAGAGAAGCATGAGAATAATCGCTGCCCTTCACTGGCCAAAAGTTTACCAACTATTCAGACTGTCATGTCGTGGCAAAAGCCATGTAAGTTGGCATCTTAACAGAAAACTTGCAACAATAAGATAATGTCGAAAACTTCGTCTTCGTGCCCTAGTCAGGATCCAATATTTATATCCAAGCAGCATATCCATTCCCAGTCTCCCTAGCTCTATAAGTAATGTGTATAAAATAGATAGCAGATGATCACAAAAGTCATGCTTATTAAGAATCTTGCAACTTAATGGAAATGCCTCTTATTGAATGAGAATATCTAATGTGAGTCAGACTCTGTCAGTGTATCTAACATCATACCCATGGCTTATCGAAAATTCATAGATATTTTCTATATCAAGCATCTATTAGTGGCGTAGACTCTGCTGACTAACCCCCAAGATGCCTGTGCTGATTTGGCTACACAAGATCACGTCCTCTTAAGCAATCTTGTATGTATTCTAACAATTGCATACCTAACAATGTGTATCTGAGAACTTATATCTTAATAACACCATGTACATTAATGCTTTTTTCAATGCATAGGCACCCCATACAGCCTGTTTCATGTGACAACTTAGAGAAGATAGAGAATTCATTGAAGTGTTTAATAATGAAGAACTTTAGTATAACAGATATTGTTTTGGATTTTTTTTTGGCAAAGCTCAAGGCTCAAACATAACCCCTCAAGGGTCAGACATAACCCCATATATATTCTTACAGTGGCTTGGGAGGTCCACACTGGCTGCTTATGAATTATCAATCGTCTTGGTTTAGCTTATCAAATTGTTGTGCCCAAAACAAATCCCACACCATTTTTCCCCAAAAAGGAAAATCGGTGGCCAGTCTGTAATGGGGTTTCGACTTCTGTAGAGCTGCGCCTGCGCGTGCTTCTTCTGAGGGAAACCGCCGTCTGAAAACCAAATGTTTCAACCGCTTATTTTCCAGCCCGTTACCACTAAAGTGAATTGACACGTGGCGAGATTCTATTTACTAGGGGGACGAAGAATCTTCTGAGACTATGTCTCTATAGAGAACATCTCCAGCGTAAATACCATCAATTCGAGCTATGCCATTAATATTTGTATTTTATTGAGGAACGAGATACTTGCAATCTTTCCCACAAGTTAATTGCAACAAGATATTCAAGAAATAATTCTAGCATTCTCAAAACATATAATTATTGCAAATTATCTAGTAGAAATAATTTTTATGAGGTAGGGGTGCCTTTATCTTCCTAAAAATAGCTCCATAGATAAGCCAAAGAGTCACTTAAGTGGAAGAAAATCCTCTGAGTAAACAATACCGTTTAAACAAATAAATAGGGGAAAAAATAGTATTGAATAACTTCAATAAAGTTTCCGTATGTGAATGATGCCTTATTCTAATGAAGTTTTGGAATAGATCCAACACAATGTCTTGATAATGGGTGATGTTGAACTATGTATTCATCATAACATTTTCAACCAATTTAAACTAATAATAATTTTCGGGAGAGCTCAAGCACATTGTCTTGTAACAAAAGCTTCAAAATCAAACTTTGAAGCTTCTTTCATAACACATAAAGAAGTTTATAGGCCTCTCATTGTATAAAGAAGTTTTTGGATGGATGTGGATTGTTAGACACAATGACACACTGAGAGGGGGGTTGGGGGAGGGGGGAGAATCAGTGGGCCAACACTTTGAAAATTTCAACTTCTTAAATACTTATCATTGAACAATTTCACTTCAATGCTTTCATCAATCACTAAGCTATCATAATCATTCATCAAATTTAAACATGTCATTCATACTATCAATTCACACCATCAAAGACACATCATAGTATAAACTTTGTAATATTTTTATATTTGATTCAAACGGCTACAACCGTAAGGTTTCATCAGCTACAATTGATTGAGAAGCACCAACTTCTATGCCAAGACCCTGCTTGGTTTTTCTTAGTTCCAACTAAGAAAGAGTGTGTAAGACCGAGCTTACATTTGCATAAGGATTCCTGTAACATCACAATTCTCTTGTCACTTGTCTTGCCGATCTGATCATCCCTGTCAATTCAGCTTTTGCACATCAGCCTGTCACCTTGTCATCTCTGCTCATAAACTTTGTCCAATACTGCTTATCAACATTTGCTTATTCCCACTGTACATTATCACTTCTTATCAATAGAAACCCATCTGGGTCAACAACTTCTCCACCAACATGTCCATACTTGTCATGCCAAGACTTCCAATACTTAGAGGTTCTGCTTATGTTACATCAGCATGATTCCGCACATGCATTCCTTGTATCTCAACCAATAAGGAATATTTACATATGCTTTAGGCACAATCAAGATTCTGCAATAGTCTTCATCACATGTCCAAAATAAAAACAATTTTCAAGAAGCTCTCCAAGATAAAGACTGTGTAATAATTACTTCAAAAGATAGTTTTCAATTTGATGCCCATTTTATAAATTCAAACCTAAACATTGTAGAACTTCAAATCTGTTCACGAACCTGAGATAAAAACAGTCTGCTTTAATGTACCTGAAATCAGAGAGGAATGTAAACTTCAAACTTCAACCTTATGTTGTTGCTGGCATAAAATTTGGATGTCGTTGACTGTGGCTGTCAAATTTTTTTATCAAACTGTTTAAATTGTAAAATTCAGATGCCCGTAAAAAATATCAGACTGCTTCCATCCAAAATTTCCTCAGTAAAGTTCTCTATTTCAAAGCTCTCACAATTCTTTTTTTTAAATGAAATGTCACTGGGTATATATACTGGTTTTCCATTATACTTCTGGGTCGGCATGTCATATGTATTTATTTTTATTTTTTATTGTAAAAAAAAAATCTGAGCCGATTTCTTATATTGTGTTGGGTTAACTTTGTACACCATTTCAGCTTTCTTTTATTTAAACTAAGTTGACTTCTAACAGGACTTGTGTGAGGGATTATCCAAAGGTTTTAAGTATATTTTTCTTCTCATTCGCAAGAGTATCAAAGTCCCAAAAGGAAGGGTAGTTACACTACATGCCTCCACAATTTTGTGGATTATCAACCATGCATAAGAGGTACCACAACCAAAAAATTTGTTGATAAGGGATGCCACACCCATTATGTTTAATTACTTCATCATCATGCAAGAGGAGTTTTAGGACTTAATCATAGCATGGATTTCAATAGTGTCCAAGGGCTTCTTCAAGTTCAATGTTCTTCAACATTCCTTATGACTTCAAGTTGTTTGTGTTACTATGGATGTCATCAAGAGCAATATCTAAGGGTTACATAAAATAACCAAGGGCAATCAAACCACCATCTTGTTGTCATTAAGTGGGTGCATGGTCCATCAAACCATATAAGGGTTCTATGACCCCATCAAGCCACAAATGACCACAAAATGGGTCATTTGTCTTGCTTTCCATGTCATCGAAACTTGTCATTGCTTCATACTCCATATCTTCCTCTTAAATGATTCCTTTGTTATTAATGGTTGGTCATCAATGACAACATATGCTCAACGAATTCCCCCTCTTTGTTATTGATGGAATTTTTTTTTGAAATAGTCTTCCCCTTTAACATTAATGACGAAGGGTTAGAAATGTCTCCTCTTTAATTTGCTTCTTCTTCTTATACAAGATAATTTGTCCTCATGTAATTTTGAGTTTTCTTCATGCAAGTGCCAAGAAGATATTCACAAAAGGGACTTAGGAAGTCATCTCGTAGTTAACTAGTTTATCTTCAAAAATATGTAGCACAATCCGTTATCTTCCTCTCCATGAGCTTCATTTGTCATTCCATGCAATTTCAAAGAGAAATCCCATTCATACTTCAAAATTTTCTATGCTCAATCAATTTCACATTTCATTAAATGAATGTTTAACACATGTATACATGAATGAGACCTCATATTACAAAGGTCATTGCTGCCTATATTTCACCATGTCAAGCTATGTGCAATTGTAATTGGGTGCTGCAGATCTGCTAAAGAGGATTTAGTACTTGCAGTTGTGCTAAATGGAGCTTGAAACTAGAGATCTTCTCTTGAAATGAGTTAGATCAAAGTTTGAACTGAGCTATGCATTAAGGTCTAAAACTTTGGATTCTTCCACAAGGATCAATGCTTGAATGAGCCCTAAAATTACCTTATACATTCGGATCAACCCATTTGTGCTTGATCATTTTGATGCAAACAAAAATTTAACCAAACAAAGAGTGCAAGATATCTCAAGATATGTGCTTAAAAGGGTGTCTTCTATGTTCACAACACCTTATCCTTCATTATCTCATTCCATCACTTGCGAATCTTCTATTCTTCATACATAATGCTTTGTATGCCTTTAATAATTATCTTGAACCGAGATCACAATTGAAGAGTTTTCTCCCCCTTTCATGTAGATTTTTTGAGCTTATCTCCCCCTTTGGTTGAGCTAGTACCGTTTGATTAAGGTCTTCCTTCCACTCTATTGCAATCAACATTTTATCAATACATGTTTGTACCATAGTTATTCTCAATCAACAGTTAACTATCTCCACATTACCTTAGTTTTCATAAAAGTATTATTGCAAAACTTTGAAATATGACTCTGTCATTGTACAATTACATCATTCCAAGACTTCATAGCACATATTATCTAATATCTTTAGCAAATACAACCCTAAACCTCATCCATCCATGGTAACTGTCAACACATTTAGATTGACTACATCAATCTTCAGTTCTGTAGTTGCAAATGCAGCGCCGGTTTTCTTCATTCAACATCAAGGATAGTTTGCAATGCTGCAGACAACATACTGTGGGCATTCTCTATAGAATGGAAAGCCTTTTTACAAGTTGAAAGCACCCAACGTGCATATTTAGAATCCCCCTGATAAATTTTCTATTCCAGCAGGAATTATTCTTTAGATTGTGGATGCGTTGCAGGAATTCACCTTGTGCTTCAGTTTGTAATAAATATTGTAGCCATTTAACTTTCACAAATGTAAACATTTTCTCTGCAGAACTATACTTCTATGTGTTGTATGCATCCTGTGACCATTTATTATGTACTTGGTGGGCATTCTTTATATCTCTTGAAAATGTTTTGAATGCTTCTTTTTTTTCTTTCAAAACTTTGCGTGCATTTTAAACCCATCACTTAGCTTACAAGGTGAGCATGTTTAATTTGTTTAAGAATTTCTTGCATTTTAACTTCTTAAAGGAATTCTCAAGTCTCTATTTGACATAGATCATATATTCCTTCTTTACTTCCTCTCTTGACTTCAAACTTTAGATGACTTGCAGCTTCAGGAGGCTTAAAGGTTGTATTCTAATTCACACAACTTTCTGATGATCTTGTGCTACATATACCTAATAATAGATAAAGTATGAATACAGTTGAAGATAACTTGTCAATCCTGTAAAATAGATTTCTTCAAAATACTTTTGAAATGCATTGAATGCTCCCCTTATCAATGATGTTTCTCATGATACAATGATAAAAATATCAATCTTGCTCTGCCTAGCACCATGCCAGCTATAACCACGATCCTTGGACTTATTACTAAGCTTGGAGTAACCATCTTTTGCTCTTGAGCATGCTTCAAATATGCATGGACATCCTTATAAACAAGGCCATGAAAGTGTCCTTCAAATTTGACCTTGACTACCATACAGTTTGCCTTCAACATGTAACGAATATAAAATAATATACTTATTAATTANTCTATTATCCATATTTAATATTACTTACAAACATGTGGGATTTAGATTACTTGTGGGAATTTTAGAGTACTTACCTGCGTTAAAGAAGCTTTTTACACTTTATTGGTATCAGAGTTGTTATTTTTGGCTGACCTATGGTTTATTTTGTTCATATTGGAAGCTCGTGGCCCAATTTTAATTACCTTGGGTTTGTGACCCAAAATCTTTAAAAGAAAAATAAGAAGAACAAAAAAATATCTAACTCTAGACTCATGGCCCATAGAGGGAAAGTAAAAAAAGAAAATAAAATAAAAAGGTAAAGAAAAAAAAAGAAAGAAAAAAGTTAAAAAGAAAAGATAAAAGAAAAAAAGTAAAAAAACAAAAGAAAGGAAAAAAAAAATCCAAACCAACACATGGTTTTGCTTTCCAACTCCATTTAAAAAATCTCTCTCTTCTCCTTGCTCGGATTCTATTATTATTCATCCCCATACGCCCACCTACCATCCCTTAGGTTCAAAAACCTTAACTTTTTTTTCAAAAAGATTAAATATATTAAAGAAATATCAAATTATATTAGTTTTAATATTTCAATTTTGAAAAAAAAAACTATATATAGAGAAGCATTAATAATAATATTATTATTAATTAATTAATAATTATTATTATAAAAGAATTATAATAATAATTATTTTATTAAAATAATAATTACTTTTGGAAAAAAAGAAGAAGAAAACAAATTGAAACAAGGAAAACACAAACAAGAATTCAAAAGTCAAAAGGAAAACCAACTATCGTCAAAGAACACTAGAAGTCAGGAATTATGGCGAATTTTAAATTAGAATTGTAGTCCCAACTACAAGTAACATTGGACAATTTGGACATGACGAAGCTGGATATTTCTAATGGATTAATAGAGCAGGAGAATCATTATCTAAAAATATGTATTGAGATATTATCTACTCAAATTGAGGAATTAATGAGTAAAAAATATCCCAATCAAAATCTACAAAACCAAAAAATCATGAAAGAAGCAGTCGAGAATAAAGAAGAAATAAAACGATTAAACAAAATCATCAAAGACAAAGATGAAAAAATCACGCAAATTCAGGCAAAAGTAAGATGCCAAGAAACAAAGAATTGTCGCCTTCAACAACAGATTGAGGAACTCCAACAAAAAGAGGACGACACGAAAAAGGCGCAGAAGTTGGAAATTAAGAAATTAAATAACACATTAACAAGTAATACTGAAGAAATATATCGATTAATAAATCATAATAAAATATTAGTTACAAAGATCAAGAAGTTAAAGAGTACCAAGAAGGAAGACAACTCGAATGTAGACATCAAAGGAAAAGTCCTAGAAAAGCAAGAAGAAAATCAATGCCTTCTAGATCTTAGTAAAGAACTTAAGGAACGATTTAAGAAACACAAAAACGAAGAAAAAACACAAGAAGAAATTATTAAGAAGATTCAAAGTGAAAATAAGCAATTAGAAAACAAGTTAAAAGGTATACAGAAAAAAACATCAAAGTTGTTAGAAATACAATTTATGAGAAAAAACACACTTATCAACCGAGTTCAGATCATCACTCTAGATGTCGCTCTAGTAGAAGTGAAGTCTACACAAATATTAGTCCAAAGAGACACCACAAACTTGATAAGATAAAATGATGTTGAAAAAATTTCCTATCGACATCCAAACCATAGCAGTTGGTATCTTAAGAATCGTAAACAATCTACATATATCACTAACACCCATGCACTCCATTCTCAGGATGACAGTTCACTTAGAAAGTGTGAAGTTCAAGAAAGAATCAATTTGGGGTGGATTGACCCGTTCACATACCAAAAATTATGCTCTACACTCAGGAGTTCTTATCGACTTGTGTCGTCATCTAGAACATTTCATAGAACGATGCGACCACATTATAAGGCTTTGAGGACAAATATTTTCTAAGAGAGTGGAAATGTAACACATATAAATAATATATTAATTATATTTATTAATTACTAAGTGAAAGGGTGTAACCCTTCACTACACATGGTCAAGCCTATAAAGGTGAGCCTCATTGTAAATCTTATCATCTTATCTATTATCCATATTTAATATTACTTACCAACATGTGGGATTCATATTACCTGTGGGAATTTTAGATAACTTACCTACATTAAAGAAGCTTTTTACGCTTCACAACAAAATAAACCTCTTACACGATCCAATCAAATTGCATAAAAATTTCGAGGAATGTATGAACGTTTTGATGACCAAAAATATTGGTTGCAACTATGATCTTGTGAGTTTTCCTTCTTCTTGAAAGATCCATCATGAAACCTGTTTGGTTCATCACCAAGGATTGGAAATGTCAACCTTTCTTCAATTGAAGATACCAGTTCCACACTGGTATGATCATCATAGTTAACACCTTCTAATTCTCAAGTGTAACACTGACTATACAAGAATTCAACATCAGGATGTTTTTGAACATTTATTCTAAGGTGCATTCGAAAGTCAATCCTTGCTATAAGAATTGAAAAATCTTTCCCCATAGTGTTTTTGTTTCTGTTGACTTCTTAAGGCTTCCACTCTTTTTCAACCATCTTAGATTGGTCTTGGGCATCATTTTCTTTGTGATCTAGTTATTCTTACCATGCTTCTCCCCTATAAACATGCTTCCTTTAAATACCTTCATGATTATTGTTCTTCTTGTTCGCTTCACATTTCTCTCGTCTGGAATAACCACAATGCTCTTGAATATAAGAAGTTGTCTTGTTGTAAGTGAATAAGGTCCATTTCAAATAGTACTAAATTTGATCCATATATCCATCCATACATGCTCCCAAGTATTCATATGATTTATAGGATTTGTCTTCATACATATCTAGCAAACGCTCATTTTCTTCCATACCTGGGAATGTCCTTGGCTATGACCACTTGTCCTTTGAGCTTCAAATATGCCTGCATTATTCCGCTTCAAAGATTCATTGGTTCTTGTTGCAGGTGTGTATAAAGGACTCTTCATTGATTGTCTCCTTGGACTTGCACAATTTTGGGCTTTATGAACAAAGCCACTACAGTTGTTGCATCTCTTGGTGTGGAAATTTGTAGCAACATGGCCAATGTGATTACAAGTCCAACATCTAATTGTGTTATTAGGATTTCCACCACATCTTCTTCCATGGAATGTACACTTCATATCCTTGTGACCAAAACCATTACAAGAATAGAAATAACCATTGAATATATATTCATACCTGGATGCCTGGTTCCACTTTGAAGATGTATATTTTCTGAACTTTCTCTAAGGAGTAGGACTAACTCCCTGATATCCTCCAATTTTTCTGATGTCTTTTGTAGGTATGTGAAGAGAAACTTGGATTTTATTTTTGGAGAATGAGGGACCTTCTTCATACTTACTAGGTGTCCATGTGTCTGCTGCGGACTTTTATTTTCCCAAGTTGTAGCCAAGGCCAGATTTATCAAAAGGTGATCTTTGGCAGTCTAGGACATCATCCAAGATGATTGAGTTGTTCCTAAAATTCACACATGCATTGGAATTTTCACTTGTCTTTCTGAGACCAACTACTTTGTTGGGTTTTGTGTCTCTCTATCCCTCTTTCTAGGGATCCTGACCCAGGTTCAGACCCTTCCGCTCAGCACACAAATCTTGAGATATCAGCCCGACAGAGCATAGCTCAGCCGACAACACCTGCTACGCATATGCTGTCTCACCCGAGATATCTCTCTTGATGGGTAACTGCTAGAACCATGTTTCTGTAGTTGGGTATGAGGGTGTTTGGTACCTTGGTCCTACACCAAGGATCTCAACAAAATCCGAGGGTGGATTATATGTTTTCATTGTGCTTAAACAGCTAAGTTGCACCCCAACCTCTCTTTATGCAACTTCAGTAAATAAACAATAGACATGCAGCATAATCATATCCAGTAATACAATGCGACCATCATACATCTATTAATTTGTAAGAAAACCTACAGTCATTCATTCAATACAAAATTTACACATATATCTAAGTTACTTTCATCATTCACACATATACACAAAATATAACGTGGAAACACATCTAGGAAAAAACCACAAGGTGCTCTTCATCTGGAATGAGGAAATAGATGCACCTTTCGTCTATGCACTAAGCTGCAGACTCTGCTCAAGATCTTCTTCTCTAAATTTACAGACTATCTGCCCCCTCACGCTCTCTTTTCTTCTCTCAGTTCTCTTTCTACTCTACTTCTACTAGTGATCCGCACACAACCTGGATATACTCAACCTTTCCTACTCTTCTGTGCACTCAGTTGCAGATCCTTTACTCTAATGCACTCAACAGTACAGAGCCACCACCCAAGAACTCATTCTTTTCAGCCAACGAGAGTCTACAACAACTGACTGTAGGGAGAATGTCTAACACAGACTGACTATCATGAGCATGTCTAACAAATACTGACTGTCGGGAGAATGCATAACCCACATACATATTGGGTTCCTTATTTTATAGCCCCATTACATAATCGAGACCGATTCCCTACATAATTAATACAGAATCAATGCCGACTCGATATCGACTCTATTCAGACTCATTTCTGTCGCTATATTATATTAATAACAGGTAATTTGTTATATATAAAAACACTAAATTATATTGTGTTCACAATTTATTATCATAATTAATTGTTGGATACTAAAACTTAAAATTGGTGTTGGAGTTTATTTTTTAATATCTTATCGCAACAATAAAGGATGTGCCATGATTTTTTTAATAGAAAATGTTAGGTGTTATGGTTATTAATTTCATCTCTCTGGTTGTATGGAGGCAATGAAATTCATTGCGACATGCTTTATTATTGTGTGGATCACCATAGTATTATTTAATCTTATTATATATACATATTCAAGGCAAAATATAGAATTTGGGTGGGGAATATAACAATTATTATTCCTCCCAACCAGAAAAGACAACCATGGTCACCTCCCATAAGGGAATGGAAATAAAATTCTAGCTAAAATATACTTCAAAAATACCTTTTTATCAATGTTATTATGTTGCTAGAAATAAAGTGAAATATAAATACTAGACATATTGTTGATTTTATTAAAAATCATGTCATTAAATTTGTTAATTTAAAAATAATAAAAATAAAATATAATGCACTTTCTAATAAAAGAGATTCAATGCGCTTTTAGAATAAAAGCGTATGCCAATGTACTTTTCTAATAAAATATTATGTCTTACACTAACACAAACTCCTTTTCTTTTGTCCCTAAGCACACACTCTATCATTAATTATGTTTTTGTCCTTAGGCACACACTCTATCACTAATTATTTTGTCATGCAATTTAGATGGCTAATAATAAATCATTTGCTTTAACCTATAGTAACATACTCAGCCACAGCCAATTATTAGCCTTATGCCAAGATGGTAAGTGAGGATTGAAAAAGCAATGATCTTCGTTACAACCTTGAGAGACCTTGCAATTGCAAATATAAATTCTATATCCCTTATTCATTTATTCATGGTGATGGATGTAAGATTTGTATCCCCTACTTATTTGGCCATGTGATTTTTTCTTGAGAAGATAGTAATTGGAAGCTCTTTAAATCAAGATTATCTAACAATGTATGTTTTTTTGCTTTATAGAAAGTAATCAAATTAACACTAATTATTTATACTAAACTTTTGTCAAATTTTAAATAAATAAAATTAAATGATCTCAAAAACAAATCTAAATTCAAATTAACTTGACTATACAATCGCTATATAATGGTAGGGATAATAAGATCTCATTAATATTTAGTTTAAAGATTTATGCATACTCATAAAACATATGGATTTATTATACAAATTTATTAAAAATATCATTTGCAAATATGAAAAACATCAAAAACTTTGTATAAAAATTCCTTTTTTAGTTATTTGTATTATAAAAATATATTTCTTTAAAATTAGTTTAAAGTTTATACACCATTTACTTATCATTATATATAATTGAATTTTGTTTACCTCATCCATAGGGATCAATTTCTTTAGTATAAAAAATTTATATCTAAAAAGATTTGATCACTTTGACTTCATACTTGGTAAATCATGATTTAAATGAATCTACTTAATTTTAATAGCTTTTATAAAATTTAAATTTATTTTTTAAATTATTTTTTATCTTATTTTTCATAATGTTACAACATCTCCCCATACTAAAAGATGTTGATACCAGCATAGATCCATCCTAAACGGAGACCTATCAAGCAACTAGAGGCATCCAATTTCTTGAAATGTTAAATTTTTTTATTGATATTTTTATTTGGTTTTACATTTTTATTTTATGAGCCCATAAGGATATTTTTAATTATTTTTTATTCAGTTTTTTTTTATTATCTTATGAGCGGACATAAAAAAAATATTTAATTACTTTTTACTTTTTATGTTTGGTACATAAGGTTAATTGGTTACATGTAAAGTTACACATGCCCCCCATACTAAGCACCTCACTACTCTCTGAATAAAAAATAATTCTTTATATTATAAAAAAAATGATAAATTATTACGCATATAGTAGTGGCATGAAACAGAGGTGGCCGCAGGTGGTGGAACCACCACCCGAGCCTTTCAAAAATGGAGGGCAGCCTGAAGAGACTATTACAAAAGGAGTTTAGAATTTTCAAGAAGCCAGAGGTAACCATAAGTGATGACATTCACAATATTTGTCCTTCCATAAACATGGAATTGCAACCAAACTATCCACAGATGACAAAAAAACCTAATAAAACATTCTGAACCTAGGGAAGCACGTGATGTTGAAGAATACATGATCACCAGTAAAGGGGGCGTGTTTCTTCCATGATGGGACATGCCCACCCCCCTTCATCCAATTCGTTGATGGTGTTGGTAGTGGTGGACAACTCAGTATAAGGAGTCTCATTTCTAGGTGTTATCCACCTGAATGGCACCTCTCCATCCGAGTGTTGACATCCCTCATGTTGGCACACAAAAGGACATCTATGGATTGAGGGTTGCCCAAAACACTATAGATGGGCTTATTATGAACTACACTTATCATCCATCCAGCTGGTTATTTTTACCTTTTAGATATGTCAAGTCATGTACGCGACTCTCTATATATGCAACTCGCGTGTTGTACGCGAGTATCGGTTGTTGCATCTTGCGTACAGATGTGTACGCGAGTTACCCTTAGAGCAACTCGCGGGTCATACGCGAGTTTCCATTATTGATACCCGCGTACATCTACCTTTGACATTAAAAATAAAAACGCGCGATTACTTGAGATTAGTTAAGCACTTAACCTTAATCACCTTAACTGTCTCAACCTCCTCAACCTTCGAAACTGCCTTATTTCACCAAGAATAAATGCAGGCCTTGGGGAGGGTGTTAATCACATACACTTGGAGAGCAAAGTTATGCTGGTGGAGTTTATACAGAAGTCTTTGGAGCAGTGGAACTCAGAATCCTTTGGTTGTAGAGGAGTCCTTGTCTCAGGCGTTGGGTTGTAATCTGAACTTTTTCATTATTGTTAATGAAGAGAATCCTTCTTCCATATGTGTCTTGAATGTGTCTCATATATTGTGGTTTGATAAATAATTATGTTTCAGCATTCTATATATGATTTATCTAACCTGTTTATATATATGTATCATCTTGTATTTGGAAGATTGACTCTTGATAGGTGAAGGAGGAGCATCCCTGAAGGCTTTGGAGGAGAATCAGAGCGGAAGAGGACAAGCTAGGATCAACCGTTGTGTATCGGGTGAGTCTTTCTCATCCTCCTATTTCCTTTACTGCACTGTAGAGTCGATTTCCTGCAAGTTTCTTGAGTATGTTGGTAACCCCAGACTTTCGGTTATAAGGTGTTTATTCCTGTACAACAGAATTGGCGACTTCGTTGGGGAGCCCAGATTGTTGTAGGTTGTTTCTGTCACCCCTGACCAGTATTTGCTTTGAAGTTTGTGTGTGGTCTTTTATCCTGGTTCATACTTGTCACAGTGTTTGAAAGTCTTGTGGATTTTTCTTAGTTTTTGAGAAAAAATTTGTACATGTACACGGGTTGCTCTTCTGCACAGTCGCGTACAGAGGCCTGCATACGTGGGTTTCTCTCTTGGACAGTCGCGTATAGTACACGAGTTGCCCTTCTATACGGTCGTGTACATGCCTGGAAATAGGGATTTTTTAAGTTAGGGTTTGCTTATCCCTGTCTTTGCATAATTCATGTATGTTAGTTGGATTTCTTTATAGATACTGTGCTTTTAGTCTGAAGACTTTAGTGACCACACTTTGTGCTTTTTCATAAATCCCTTGAGTTTCTTTTGCTTGGATTGTCTTTTGTTTGCATGTTGAAGTAGCTTGGCCTGTTTGGGTTATAGGGTGAAGTGTCTCTGTCCAGATCAATGATCAGGGTCTTGGGCATTGTTTTTCCAGTCTGTCTTTTGATAGTGGTTGGTTATCACTTACCTTTATGAGTTTACAGTGATTTTTGTCATTGTGTGCACCCAATCTAGGGTTCCCAGTCTCCCTTTGTTGGTTGTTTCTTGGTTCTGTTAGCCTATTTTACTTCAGTTTGTTGGTTTTATACAGTTGATTAGATCCAAGTTTACTCAAGTATAGTGCATTTTAGGTGCATGGTAGAATTTGAGCATTTTTAAAAGTGAAAAGAAAACATTGTCAAGCTTTTGCATTTTGCTTTTGCATAAGTAGTGTTCATTTCAGTTTAAGAATATAATCTCAAAAACTACAAAAAACATAGGCTTAGTTTCTTTTATCGTTTGCATTTGTTCATCAATATATATTTACAAAAAGAAAAAAAAAGTTTGCTTCAATAGTGGTAATTTGCTTTGAAAAATACACCTTTGCTTTTATTTATTTCTTATCGAGTAAAAAACACCATAAGTACATCACTCCATTTCCTTCTGAGTAAGAAACAACCCTTTAAAATGAACGCATAATTAAAATTTACTAGTAATTTTTTGTTTTTAGGGGCCTTTCACCTACTAGCTTAGGCTAGACTTGTGGGATAGGAAGTGTAAACTTCCCACAAGTTATAAAACTCAGACGTAGTGGACCTTTCTTTAGGTAAATCCTTGACTTTATCGATTGTATCTGGGAAGCTCCTCTCAAACGAGAGTCAAGCACGAGGCCGCGTGGAGGCTTGGACTAAGGAGATAACCCTCCGATTCCTTGTCAAAATGTAAATCAGGACTTTTATGCATTTGGTGATTATGTCCTAGATAGATTTTCGGGCTCAGCTACCCTGCCCATGCATACGAGTTAGGCTTGCGACTGTCCCCCTAGACTATTGGTATAGCTAAGGTAGCCTTTAGTCTCTTGACATTTAGGGTTCATACCTAGGTAAACCGGAAGGCTATTTCTGGTTCACCTTGAACGGGCTTGGAAGGTAACCCTTGTTGTAAGTGTAGGAGGGCAGTTGGGTGATTCCTCCACTTGTGCCTAAGAAACACTTCAAGGACGCCAAGTAATCGTTCATCAGCTTTCTTCGGGAAAGTATATATTTCACCCTTGTTTGATTGTTTGAGACTTTAGGATTATTAGAGTGTATGCTCTGTGGTTTTGCCTGTGTTTAGTTGGCCTTAGGGTGTGATTTGTCAAATTTTCAATCGTGGAGGACCAACCTTTTAGAAGGTCAAGAAGGTTGAGAAACCTTCTTCCTCTCCTCACATTGGAGTCTCCACCTCCACCCCAAAGGCGGAGATTGGACATGGACGGTTCATTTGAACCGGTAGGGATAAGTGAAGTTCTAGGTGAACCAGAACTTATAGCTAACTGTTTTGATCTTGATATAGTTGAGATAGAATAATTGCAGACTAACGAGTTCAGGTTAGACCTTTTAATTCACCTGTATTAGGTGTCCCTGTGGGTAGGATCGTGTCTTATGCGGAAGAAATTCCTTTTGTGTTCACCTCAACCGTTCTAGTTGAAGGGGTACTACCTCCCCCGGTAAGTGCCCCTAGCTCTAGTATACCTTCTACACCTTTGACTCCAGCGAGCCGGGTGGTTCAGCCACCAGTTCACTCAAACCTAGCAGGTACTTCTAGTGATATGGTTACTAGGATCCCCAGTATACCTAATATTCCTTCTTCTTTTCCATATACTACCCAGAGTGGTCCGGTAGGATCCTCGGCATTTGTCCAAGGATTTCCTTGGAATGGGGGGCACATTCCCCCATCCTCTCCATACATGGGCCCGTCCCCTTCTTATGTAGGAGTGCAGTTTGGGAACAATACCTCTTATGGGAAAAATTTCCAAACTCCAATTTCGGTCCCGTTCATGAGCTCTCCTTTTTCGTTGTTCAGCGGAGGGATACCGGCTCCTATCTTTTAGACCCCTGTTTCTATGGGGACGGCCCGAACTTCTTACACTACACCTCCCACACACAATCCTGTGGCTTACGGATGGAATTTGTTTTAGAGTAATCTACCCACTTCGTAACCGGTGGCAGGGGGCAACCCCACTTTTACCCATGGGCATTCGGGGGCAGGTCCCTCTAATCCCCAGGCTGGCACATTTAGTACCCCGGTTTGACCCAAAATTCCATTCCTGGAAACCTTAAACTTGCCAGATTTGTCAAAATTGATGAATGACCCGGTGAGGCATGACCCCTTGTGGCCACCTGTTCCCACCAAATTGCCATCGGACATCCCTAAGTTCCAAGGCAAAGTTGGTGAAGATCCTGGGGCTCATGCCACCACATTCCATTTATGGTGTTCTTCGAATTCGTTGAATGAAGATTCAGTTAGGTTGAGGCTGTTCCAAAGAACCTTGACAGGTACTGCGGCAAAATGGTATATTGAATTTCCTTCTGCTGCTTTCAGTAGTTTCTGGGACTTGGCTAGTGCATTTCTTAGCCACTTTCAGCTTCCGGTCCGATATGATTTCGGAATGGACTTGTTGTCTACTTTTAGGCAAAACAAGGCTACCCACATCTTGGATCACATCCAAGAGTGGAGAAGGAGAAAGAGCCTTATAAAAGCCACTATCCCTCCTGAGTTCCTTTTAGAGTGGTTCCTTAAATCCTTGTTTCCCTACATATCTAAGGACGTATCCACCTCGGGAGTGACGAATGAAGAAGAAGCCATTCTCAGGGCCCAGCAACTGGATTTGATTTATTCACAATCTGGGATCTTGTACGAGATTATCCCTGAGGCACCGAGGCCTACGCACGATGCGGAGAATCCTAAGCCTGGACCCCATGCTGATGGTGTGGTTGGGTCCGTCAACTCTCCCACCGTAGAGTCTTTGGCTAAGAAACTTCACAAGTTGTCTGTCAAGCAGTCTACAACGGAGGTAGCAAAGGATGCCCCCTCCCCCCAGAGTGCAAATGTTTTTGCACAAACCTCTCAGAAGGGCAATCAACAGCCCGGCGGGAAGAAAAAGAACGACAAAAAGGGAGAGGGAAATCAAAACAAGCAAAAGCCCGCGAACAATGCTGATGGGGGCAAGAAAGAAAAGAAGAAGGTAAAGTTCCCATGTAAGTTGTGCCACAAGGACCACCTTACTCACCTTTGTCCCCTTATGGATCAAGCCTAGAAGCTGCTTAAAGCTCAACAACCGGTTGTCCTGAAGGATCCCTTTCCCCAAGGACAGAACTCAGCTTCAGCTTCTAATGTAGCAGGGGGCACTCAAACTACCCCTGACCCAAACTATATCAACATGGTTCGATCTTCGACTTTGTTGCAGACAAGGAACAAAAATTATGAGAAAGAGAATCTTGAGAAGAGTAAAGTTGTAGGTGAAACTTCTAACCCTCTCACAATAGAGAAGCTTGTTGAAACTATGTCGAATATACCAAAAGGTGTCTTCAAGAAGACCTTGCATAACCCTAATGCTAGGGCTGCTTCAAACTACTCCGTGGTTGAAGATTTAGCTCAAACTCTGTGTGCAATGTTAGCTTTAGAGGTGTTACAGAGTTGTCCCACTCAGCGGGATGCCCTCTTAGCAACTTTAGGCAGCATGGACTCTTCGAGTCTCATGGCGATATTTCATTTATCTGATGTTAAAATTCGCCTGCCTTACCATGTAGCCTTATCCATAGATGTCGTCCATGGTGGTAAGACCATTGGAAGGGAAGTTGTTGATGAGGGTGCTTCTACATGTGTTATGTCCTTGGCCTGTTGGAAATCTCTTGGATCCCCATAGTTGGTCCCATCAAACACTTTGCTTACTGCTTTCAATGGAAGATCCTTGATCCAGCGGATTATTCCTCTGTAAATATCCAATATGGTACATGGTTCAAAGAAGCCGCGGGTGAAAAAAATCGGACGCAAAAATACAGAGATCGGAGGAGATCTCCTTCCACAACATCGAAAGTCAGAAGTGCATCTCTGTCCGCAACATCGAACGACAAAACCACTAATTTATCCGCAGGATAACCGAGAAGCAAATCTTAATGGGTCGGAGGTCGGAAGCATTTCCCTTCCACAACGGCGAAAGCTTAACGGAAGTCGGAGCGATAAAAGGCTTCTCCCTTCCGCAACGGCGGAAACTTACAGGCGTTCGGAATGGATCGAAATTCGGAGCGATAAAAGATCCGCAACGGTGGAGATAGAAAGGATCGGAAGTCGGAGCGGAATGGGAGCCGCAACGACAGAGGTATAAAGGCTTCCGGCAGTCGCAACGATGGGCACAATCTTGATCGAAAGGATAACACTTCCGGCAGACGCAACGACGGAGCTCGCAAGACCTTCCGCCATCCACAAATACGGAAACTGAAGTAACTAAATCTTCCGACTCGAAAACCAACCGACAGCCGACTGAGATAGAGTTCATCGGAGCCCGTTGCTTGTCCTCTTCCGCAACGGCGGAAGCTCAAATGACTAAAAACTTCCGCAATGCGTTCGCGTGGGGACATTTCAAAATGGTTTTTGCAGTAGTACACAGTTTGATGCCGTGTTTCAGGGAAGGGAACAGATGCATTGGTTCCGTCTTGGCATATGAGTAACGCTCTGGCAGGTGGAACATCACGATGTGGCAGGATTTCATAATGTGTACAGCTTCTTTGTAACAGTTTGGCGAAGCTTTCTTGGCAGTTATGCCACAGTGGGGATAACGTGGAAAGGCAGATGAACAGCCTGTTGGGGACTCGGAACGTCAAAACGCTTGAGGCGCGATTTGGCCGAATGGCATATGGAACAGCTGTGTGAAAGAAGGCAAATCCGTTACTTATGAGGCTTAAATAGAGGAAGCTAGTGACCAGAAGGGGGACTCAGATGGTTGAGAGCACAGAACCTCATTTTGTTATGAGAAGCTTGCAGAGATAGAATAGAAGCACCAAGCTTGGATTTGAGGGTGCGACCTGTTGTTTTATAATCAGAGTTTTGCTATGGAAGTCAACATTCTCTGTTTTATTTGGATTCTTAATCTTTTGAAGACCAGATTGTAATTTCCAGAGAGAGGTCTTAAAGACTTTCTATTCAGCATTCTGTTTTACAGCTTTTATGTAGTTTCCTTTGTAGAGACTAAGGATAGAGGAAGGCGTTTTACAGTTAATGTCCAAATGTTGTTTGTAGTTAAAAGTCGACTATTTTCTCTATTTGGCTTTTCTTTGCTTTTGAAATCCAATTTGTAAATTCCAGAGAGAGGTCTTGAAGACTTTGTATAGAATTCTGTTCGCAGTTGCAGAAGTTGATTCCAGAACCATTTTGTACCATTTTAAGAGATTAATTGGATCGGTACCCATTGGAGAGGGACCTGGAGATGTGTCCCAGTGGAGGGGGTGAACTCCGTTATCAACTTCTGTTTGTGACTCTGTCTCTGTGTTTTCTTCCTTGTATCTGTCTATCAGTGTTGTGGTTTTCGTTCCTGTTCGGAGCATTTAATTTCTTCTACTATTGTCCATTAATTAACCTGTTGCACGCATTCTTTTACAACAAACTTTTAATGCACTAAAGTTGAGGTCCTACGGATCATATTATGGTATCAGAGCTGGTTGACTATTGTGCAAGTTTGTGAATGCTTACCAGGTCTAGGTTAAAGCTTGGTGAAGGAGAATTAGTTGAAGGAGATCCTGAGATTGGCTCCAGGAGAACATTCTCAAGAACCATGTCTTCTCCACGAGGGGAAGAATAAGGACATACAGAACGGGAAAAACCTGTTATTTCTGAATCTAAGTTTTAAGAGGATTTTATGAGCATGAAAGCCATGATGGAAATTCTACTCGATGAGCGAGCAGAAAGGAAGAAGAAAGAAGAAGGATCTTCATCCAAAGATGCAAAAGTGAAGAAGGAAGAAAAGGGTAAAGGAGTAGGAGGTGATGGTGATCCTCTTGATACTACTCAAACTTTCTCTTCTTCCCATGCTTCTCATTCACATAATGCTAATGCAAATTCTAATATGCCTTATTTCAAATTGGATGTTAAGTTTGAGTTACCAATTTATAATGGAGATGTAGATGCTGAAAAATTAGACAATTGGATCAAGCAGCTTGGAGTATATTGCAGGGTGCAAGGCATTAATGATGACCCTTCCAGGATTCAATTGGCCACTTTGAGAATGAGTGGAATGGCTCTTACTTGGTGGGAGAGAAATATTCAACAAGATCTTCGAAAGAATGGTAAAATTATTTCAGTTTGGAATGAATTCATTGAAGTATTAAGGAAGCAATTTTATCCTTTAGGTCATATACAGCAATT
>LPNX010433667.1:632157-675657 GCA_001517045.1 Pseudotsuga menziesii
AATCCGAAGTAAAGATAAAGGTATATCTCTTTCCATTGATGCAAGTTCAAGTTCCAATTCATGTGCAAGTACAAGTACAAATCTGCTATCTACTTCTATGCAAAGTGATAAAAGAAGAAGTGAACTGTTTCATGTTCGTGTCATTACAAATCATACAAAAATTGATACATTGTTTGATAGTGGTTCTCAAGTGAATTTGATATCAGAAGAAGTGGTTAAGAAACTTAATCTAGTTACTAGTCCTCATGAAAAACCTTATCCTCTTGGTTGGGTTACTAATGATACACAGTTGCAAGTTACAAAGAAATGTATTTTGAAATTTGCAATCACTGAAAATTTTATGGATGAGGTAGAACTGGATGTAGTGCCACTTGACATTTGTGGAATTGTACTTGGGATTCCATATTTGTATGACCGGAAAGTAGTCTTTTATAGAGAGTAGAACAAATATCATCTTTTTAAAGGTGGTGTGGAATACATTGTTCGTGCACATCGTATGAAAACAAATCTAGCATTAGTCACTACAAGTCAAATGAAAATGATAGTGAATGCTAGTAGGAAGTTTGCATTAATGGCTATTAAAGGTGAATCATTGGTGGAACATGGAATTAAATTAATTAAAGGTGTTCCCGAGTATGGTGCTTTGTTACAGGGACCTGAAAAATTATCACTTAATAGAGATGTACAACATGAAGTGCAGTTGCAGCAAAGCATGCCTTTTCCAAATATTGGCATGAATCGGATGATTATTCAATTTCTTCAAAATTATTGTGATGAACATCCTAAGGTTCAGGGTGAACAGTTGCAGCACATGTAGTGCATTAAATCTCCTTTCGAGACTTGTTTTTGTTATCTGTTGAAGTCACATGTGGACTTTTCTTTCGGCACAAAAGATGTGAGAGGTGAACATCATGATGCAAAGGAAACCGTGCAGGAGATAGTGCAAGAATAGCAGGAGACGAGTCAGGCAATTTGCAAAGCCAGACATGAAAACCATCATCCTTTTGAAGTTGAAAAGCAAATTTGGTTGCAGATCACCAAGGGAATATTGAAAGGTAAAAAGCTCAATTCTGTTTATGATCGTTTTGAGACCTCTGAAAAGAAGTGTAAACATTCTTTCTGCTTGAGCTTATCTCCAGTCGCATATGCAAATAATTTTAAATGGTATGAACCTCCTTTGGTCATGGACAAGGAGACTAATATGCAGATTCTAAGCAAGGTAGGATGTATGGAGATTGGAAAGGTGAGGAATTTGTACCGTCACTTACTTGCAGAATAATTCAAGCTTTTGGTGGTCCAAAAGCTCTCCAATGGGGAGGATTGATCCGAAGGATTATTCCTCTATAAAGATCCAATATGGTACATGGTTCAAAGAAGCCGCGGGTGAAAAAAATCAGACGCAAAAATACACAGATCGGAGGAGATCTCCTTCCGCGACATCGGAAGTCAGAAGCGCATCTCTGTCCGCAACATCGGATGACAAAACCACTAATTTATCCGCGGGATAACCGGGAAGCAAATCTTAAGGCGTCGGAGGTCGGAAGCATTTTACTTCCGCAATGGCGGAAGCTTAACAGACGTCGGAGTGATAAAAGGCTTCTCCCTTCCGCAACGGTGGAAACTTACAGGCGTTCGAAACGGATCGGAAGCCAGAGCGATAAAAGAGCCTCAACAGTGGAGATAGAAAGGATCGGAAGTCAGAGCAGAATGGGAGCCGCAACGACAGAGGTATAAAGGCTTCCAGCAGCTGCAACGATGGGCACAATATTGATCGGAAAGATAACACTTTCGGCAGCTGCAACGGCGGAGCTTGCAAGACCTTCCGCCATCCGCAACTGCGGAAACCGAAGTAAATAAAGCTTCCAACTCGAAAACCAACCGACAGCCGACTGAGATAGAGTTCGTCGGAGCCCGTTGATTGTCCTCTTCCGCAACGGCGGAAGCTCAGATGACTAAAAACTTCCGCAATGCGTTCGCGCAGGGACATTTCAAAGCGGTTTTTGCAGTAGTACACAGTTTGATGCCGTGTTTCAGGGAAGGGAACAGATGCATTGGTTCCGTCTTGGCATATGAGTAACGCTCTGGCAGGTGGAACATCACGATGTGGCAGGATTTCATAATGTGTACAGCTTCTTTGTAACGGTTTGGTGAAGCTTTCTTGGCAGTTATGCCACAGTGGGGATAACGTGGAAAGGAAGATGAACAGCCTGTTGGGGACCTGGAACGTCAAAACGCTTGAGGCGCGATTTGGCCGAATGGCATATGGAACAGCTGTGTGAAAGAAGGAAAATCCGTTACTTATAAGGCTTAAATAGAGGAAGTTGGCGACCAGAAGGGGGACTCAGATGGTTGAGAGCACAGAACCTCATTTCTATTATGAGAAGCTTGCAGAGATAGAATAGAAGCACCAATCTCGGATTTGAGGGTGCGACCTGTTTTTTTATAATCAGAGTTTTGCTGTGGAAGTCGACATTCTCTGTTTTATTTGGCTTCTTAATCTTTTGAAGATCAGATTGTAATTTCCAGAGAGAGGTATTAAAGACTTTCTATTAAGCATTCTGGTTTACATCTTTTCTGTAGTTTCCTTTGCAGAGACTAAGGATAGAGGAAGGCGTTTTACTGTTAATGTCCAAATGTTGTTTGTAGTTAAAAGTCGATGGTTTTCTCTGTTTGGCTTTTCTTTTCTTTTGAAAGCCAATTTGTAAATTCCAGAGAGAGGTCTTGAAGACTTTGTAGAGCATTCTATTCGCAGTTGCAGAAGTTTATTCCAGAACCATTTTGTACCATTTTAAGAGATTAATTGGATCGGTACCCATTGGAGAAGGACCCGGAGACGTAGCCCAGTGGAGGGGGTGAACTCCGTTATCAACTTCTGTTTGTGACTCTGTCTCTGTGTTTTCTTCCTTGTATCTGTCTATCAGTGTTGTGGTTTTCGTTCCTGTTCGGAGCATTTAATTTCTGCTACTACTGTCCATTAATTAACCTGTTGCACGCATTCTTTTACAACAAACTTTTAATGCACTAAAGTTGAGGTCCTACAGATCAATCCTTCCGTCCACATGGTATCCTACCAGATTTTGAAATTAAGTTGGCAGGAAAAGTAGTGTCTGTTGAAGTAGAAGTGATTGATGCTCCTTTGGACTACAATCTGCTTCTGGGAAGGAACTGGACTTATGAAATGTCCACTATTGAGTCGGTCATTTTTCGTGTAGTGGTTTTTCCACATGAGGGCAAGTTGATTACTATTGACCAACTTGATTTTACCCGAAAAGGTCACTTAGAGTCTAATGAGTCCGCTGTGCCATTGGTTGATCAGGTCAAACCTGCTGCATAGAGCTTGGGGGTTGGAATGTACACATCACTGATGGGCACATTTGATCTTCCAGCCCCGGTTAATTATATTGGTTCTACTAGTGTGGGGAAGTCCATAGCTACGGTTGTTGATAGGACTGATCCTTGGGTTCTCCCAACCCCCCATGAATCGGAAGTGCCCTTATCGGCAGTGGAGGTCGCTTATCAAGCTATCACTCAAGCCACTGCTAATCCCATTCCAGATCCTCTAACAGTCTCGGAAGATCTGGAAGAAGTCTATTTGCCCGTATGGGCGAAAAACTCTTCTCATTCTATAGATTGTTTAGACATGGTTTTACCTTCCGATGAAGCTATTCTAGAAGCCATGAGTGGACGTGATAAGATTTGTGAGTGTCTTCATCATCGATCCTATTTTCTTCCAGAACTAAGTAGAATAGAAAACCAAGAGTTTCGCTTGAGACTGTCAGAAGATGTTGATATACCTATCAATCCCTTGCCTAGGGAAGGAATGTTTGCTGAGGGGAATATGGCAAATATTTCTGCCACTATACCTATTAACATCTCTATAAACCCTGACGTCGTGGATTACATATATATAGGTGCAAACTTCTCTCCTGAAGAGATTACCATCTATACTGCCCTTTTTAAGGAATTCCGCGATGTCTTTTCCTGGTCATATGAAGAGATGCTAGGCATAGATCCATCGATTGTTGAACATGAAATCCGAACATATCTTGATGCCAAGCCGGTTCAACAAAAGTTAAGACCTGTTAACCCACGCAAAGTGGCGGCTATGAAAGCTAAAGTTGAAAAGCTGTTGAGGGCTGGTTTTATATATCCCATCGCTTTGACAAAATGGGTATCCAACCCTGTTCTTGTTGATAAGAAGCAAGGGAATATCCGCATTTGTACAGACTTTAGAGACCTCAATAAATCCTGTCCTAAGGACAACTATCCCACACCGTTTATATACCAGATCATAGATGCTTGTGCGGGAAGTGAGGTGTTTTCATTTATGGATGGTTTCTCTGGATACAATCAAATTCAAATAAAACCGGAATACCAACATAAAACTACTTTCATTTGTCCTTGGGGTAACTTCGCATACAAGAAAATTCCCTTTGGATTGAAAAATGTTGGGGCAACCTTTCAATGGGCTATGAACTTTGATTTCCATGACATTAAAGCCATTGTTGAACCATACCTTGATGATTTGCCCGCACATTCTCGTAAGAGGATCCAACATCCAGATCATTTACGGTTGATATTTGAAAGATGCAGATATTATAAAATCCCCTTGAATCCCCACAAGTGTGTATTCTATGTCGAGTCAGGAAGATTGCTCGGATTCATTATCTCTAGTAGAGGTATCTAGGTGGATCCTTTGAAAGTTGAGGCCATTGTAAATCTTCCTCCTCCTCATTCTCTTAGGAAACTTCAAAGCCTGCAAGGAAAGTCTAATTTTATTCGACATTTTATTGTTAACTATGCCAAGATTACTAAGGGTTTCATGTGCTTGCTCAAACAAGACACCCCATTTGTATGGGATGAAACCGCACAACTTGCGTTCGAGGCATTGAAAAAAGCTTTGCTGTTGGCACCCTTATTACGTCCACCATATTATTCTAGGGATTTTATATTATATCTGGCTGCGTCAGAGTCGACCATTGGGGTAGTACTAGTCCAGGAGGACGATAAGCTTGTAGAGCATGTCGTTTATTATCTTAACCGTGCTTTGGCCAGACCTGAACTTAGATACTCCCACGTTGAGAAATTATCCTTAGCAGTTGTTTATGCTGTGCAGAGGTTACATCACTACATTTTATTGAGGACCACCACAGTAGTGGCAGATGTGAATCCGTTCCAATATGTTTTATCCCGATGGATTGTTGGGGGGGAATTTAACAAATGGATAGTCATTCTCCAAGAGTTTGACTTGGATTTCCGGTCCGCTAAGTCTAAGAAGTCCTTAGTTTTTGCTGAAATTATAGCAGAATTTCCCACTGAAGAAGATGTAGTGGTTGAGGATGACTCATTCCTAGATGAGCACATCTTATTGATATCCACCTATGATCCTTGGTATGGATATATTCTTATATATCTCCAGACATTGAAGTACCCTGCAGCTTCCTCAAGGGAGAAACGACATAAATTACGCCTTCATGCCAAGAACTACCTCATTATAGGAGATACATTATATCGACGAGGGGTAGATTCCATTTTGTGTTGTTTCCTTACCCATGAGGAAGCAGAGATTGTCCTGAATGATTCCCATAGTGGGGCATGTGGGGGTCATTTATCTGGGTTAGCAACGGCCCAGAAGATATTGCGTGCTAGTTATTTCTGGCCCATGATCTTTAAATATTGTGTGGAAGCAGTGAAGCGCTGCCATCCGTGTCAGCTTTACACCAGGAAAATGCGGTCACATCCTGCTCCGTTATTTCCCGTTGTCTCGGTAGGCCCCTTCATGAAATGGGGGATTGATTACGTGACATGCAACCCAGCCTCGGCTGGGGGGCATAAATACATCATTGTCGCTATTGACTATTTTACGAAATGGGCAGAGGAAATGCCTACTTTCAAAGCCGACGGGGAAACAACAGCTTTCTTTGTATTCAATCAGATTATTGCACGGTTTGGTATACCCAAAGTGATTGTCACTGACCATGGCAGTCATTTTCAAAATAACATGATGACGGAACTCACTACTATGCTCAGATTCATACAAGAACATTCTTCTCCGTACTATCCGCAAGCAAATGGTCAGGTTGAGGCTGTCAACAAGACTTTAAAAACTATCCTTAAACATACAATTGATGCAGCCCGTTCTAATTGGCACATCATGCTATATCCTGCTCTTTGGGCCTACCGAACTAATGTCAAAACTGCTACGGGTTTCTCCCCTTTCCAACTCGTTCATGGAGTGGAAGCAGTTACTCTGATTGAGTGTGAAATCCCGTCTCTAAAGATAGCCACTCATGTGTTACCTGATACGACTAAGCTTGAGGAACGTCTGGTACATTTAGAACACCTTGATGAACAAGGTAGAGATGCGCTGATTGCTAATCAAGCTCATAAAAATAGGGTCAAAAATTAGTATGATAAATCGATCAACCCTAGGGTTTTCTCTGAGGGGGAACTTGTCTTGCTTTGGGACCAAGATAAAGAACCTATGGGGGCAGGAAAATTCAAGGCTATGTGGTTAGGACCTTATGTCGTGTTGAAAGTATTGAGTAAGGGTGCATATGAGTTAGTTGATTTTGATGGGAATAAGCTTCCTGAGCCTAGAAATGGGCTCTACCTAAAAAAGTACTATGCTTAGGCTTAGCACTTTTTCTTGTATTTTTATTGTATGTATTTTTATGTACATTAGGTTGTCAGTTTTTTTTTTTATATTATCTGTTGGTTGTTGTAGATGTCTTCTGAATGGTATATAGGGTTCGCTGATGGTGCCAGCTGTCACACTTTTAACCTAGCTTCGGTAGCATGGGTTATTCATTCTCCCTCAGGACAGCTTATTGCTGCGGGAGGCGCTTGTTTAGGTCCTGCTTCTAATAATGTTGCTAAGTATAGGGCTGTAATTGAGCTCCTATGGGATGCTTTGTCACGTGGCATCACCCAGCTTGAGGTCCGTTTGGACTCTCAGTTGGTGGTTTCCCAGCTCAATCGAGCTTATCAGGTACGAAATCCTATTTTATTACGTCAGTTCATGCAAATTCGTTTATTGGAAAGACATTTTGAGGTTATTACTTTCAATCATATTCCATGAAATCATAATTCATTGACTGATGCATATGCTAATTACATTTTAGATTGGCATCTCACACACATTTTATAAAGATATATAGAAAACATATGAAAAACATTTGTAAATAAACTGACAACAATCACCTATATATATATATATATGTAAAATATCTGTCCATAGATAGGTCAAGTCTGATCCTCAGATCCTGTCATATACAAAATGTACAAAAATGTGGATCATAGTCCATCAAAATGTCCTAGATCTAAGTAGGACTGCCTTGGTCACTAGGACCTCCTTGATCCCCATGGTCCCTATGCACTCTAGCTTCCTCAGCCTCCTCGCCCTCGGCAGCCTCCACAGCCTCTATATATACAAGTACCGCTATGACCACTCGCCTGAATAGACGTAGCCAGACCGGTAGAACTCCAACCACGAACTCCTGCATGGCAGTCGGGATATGCTCTATCCACAAGGTAGGTACTCATTGGGTCAGCCTAGCCAGCTTCCCCTCTAGAACCCTGATCAATCCCAGGTCTTCCCCTATGACAGGACGAACAAACATGTGTGGGTGCCCTTCAGGGCGGACCGGTCCAATATCTGCATTTTGACACACTTCTAGGATTAAGAATTGTACATATGTATATATCTATCATTTTAAAATTCATAAAAACTTGAAAATGATAAAAATTAAAAAATTACTTACCTAGCTCTCCCCATGCTCCTCCTGGAGGGAGGACAAGGTCAGGGTCACCTCGAAAGTCCATCCCGGCATATGGAAACTGCTCCAGTGCCGGTAGCTGTCATTCCCACCAGGTATAGAAATCATCATCATATACACTGTGTACTATGTCTCCTCCTCCTTGACGGAGGAAGATGTCTCCCCACCTACTCAGCCTCGGCTGACGTGGAGATCTAATCGGTAGAGGTATGGCAGGGCTCAATGCTGGTACTCTCGAAGAAGAAGAAGGCCACTAATATGCTCGCATAGCCAAAGTTCTTCCGCCTTCCTCTCTTGCAATCAGACAGTTGTCTCTTCATGATAGGCACAACTCCCGAACACCAATCATAGAGAGCACCATAGAAACAGTCAACTGCCAGCCTCATTTGGTTCTGTGTAGCCAAATGTAAAGATGAGGATCCTGAAATTCTCACGATGGTGCTAGTAAGTACCTGTAGAGTAAAGTCTCGGATATGTACAACAGGGACGCAGCTCCCTCTCTTTTGAGTATCCGGTGTGCAAAACCCATCTATATAGTTTTGGACACTTAAGGGGTCACCGCCCCTGCCAGTGCCCTCTAAGTTCACCGGTGCCCCTCGTCGTGATAGACCGGTTATGAAATATAGGTCTTTAGTGGTAATCTCCAAGGTTTCACCCTATAGGTTGAACATCCCCAAGTCATGATCCCAATAATTTACCATGAACTCAAGTATGCGGACATTGGCCCGCATGGGTGATGTGCAAAAGAATTTCAGTAGCCCACTGGTTCACAATGCCTGTATAGTGGGCACACTTTGGAGCACTGCTTGGTCCATTATTTCGTGCTCCCTTTCCCTCCATTCCAGAACCATCTTTTACCTAGCAAAACAAGTAATTTGATTCAGTAATTCAATATCAAAATTTAAAATTTTTGACTATATTTAGCCTTTTTATCCTCCACGCAGTACACGCGACTGTCTAGTTAGACATGTCGCGTATTGTACGCGACTTTCTAGTTAGGCAAATCGCGTACAGAACGCGTGTACGCGAGTCTTCACACTAGCAACCCGCCTACGGGCCGTGCTACATTTAGGATGCTTTTAATAATGGAATTAAGACTCAAAATTCATAATTGCTTGGATCAAAATGAAGAGCTCAAGGTGTAGTTTTACCTGCAATTTGCAGATTTTGATTTCGTCGGTTCAATTGTCCACAATGATCGAACAAAGGTAGAACGTAAAACTTGCTTTTTATGGTCAAAAGTTCAAATGGTGAGTTTTGTTTTAATTTTCAACTATTTATAGAAATTATATTTCTTTAAGTGGGTCTTTTTCTATAGTTTGAATATTCAATCAACTAATACCATATTTCTTTGTGCCTTGGAACAGGTTTGTCACTATTACAAAGTGTTGTTGCTCCAATAGGGTGGTTTTGTTATTTCCAATCCATTTTTGGCATCTTTATTCAATCCACATTAACCTTAGCAATCAACCTTTTGCCACAGACTATGGTATTCTAAGCCATTAGTTCCCTATTTTTTACCATTGTTCTTCCGTGGATAGGACCCTTTTTCATGAGTATCCTTCTTCTAAGCCTATGTTGTCCTTTGATACTCATGCCGCAACTATTTCAGGTTCAGGGGTATCCTCTTAGCTATTTTTCACGCCAAATAGAGCTTCTTTTGAATCTCTTTTTACAAGCTATTCATTTATAGGACTCCCCGCCTTTATGGAGTTTCTTTAGGCCCAGGTCTGACTCCTTCAAAACAGACTTGACTGCCGAGTTAACTCGTCCATTCAAGCTCGTTAAGAATATGTGAACGGGCATCCGCATTGGTGGTAGGTTATCTCTTTCTCGGACCATGCGGAATAATATGAGAAAGGATCGCTCTCTTTTCTTTTTGAATTGAGAAGAGTATTCTCAGGTATACTTTTCCGAACCTGAGGGACTAAATTTACGGAAAAGGAACACCCGGTTTGAGCTTAGTTTTCTCTTTTTTGTGCTCTAGACCTAAACATGAAAACGATTCTAAGTGTACTTTGTGTCTTTGTCATGCTCGTTAAACACTTAAGAACAAAGCAACGAGTTTATTGTTGTAAGCCCCATTTGTCGTAACCAAATGGATCTTTCCGAGTGATCTTGCTTTCCTTCACACTCGTAAAACTCAAGCTATTTTATGTTGTTTTGGAAGGAGCGTTGGGTAGGTGGTAATTTAACCTTTTTCAGACCTCGCTGAATAAGTACAAAACTTGGTTCACCTTTTCTTCTTCGGAAGTTAAGAGAGTTCTTCTGTGGTATGTTTTATACTTTTTTGGCCTCAGGAGACTAAATTGGACAAAAAAGGACCCCCCTGGAGTCTTCTTTGGAGTTTTCAGACTCTCTAAATGTGAAAACACCTACTGAGCATGTACTAGTTTGGGCTCATTAAATCCATGAATCAGTGACACTATCAAGCATTATTTTCCCATCTCTTCAAGCTTGTCAAAAAATGAAGAGGGAACCGAGTTAACTTTCCTGGACTCATTAAAATTTAATAGGGAAGGTAAGGAAGAAGTTTTCTCTTGTTTTTTGTAATGGCAGCATGTCATCCTTGAACATAGCCCTCTTTGTTTTTTCCAATATCCATGTTTCAGTGTTCACTTTTGTTCAGATATTACTTTGAGTTTCTTACTCCTCCTCTTGTTCGTTATACCTGGGGAATCTGATCATGTCTCCTACATGACAGATAGGTCTAGTTGTTCTATCTATAAGTTATACGCTACCTTGGGTCATCTTTGTGTTGTTCTCATTGTTCAAGGACTTTACCCAATGTTTGATCTATAGCTTGATCCCATCATTGTTATATCTATTATCTATTGTGTCTCCCTTCTTTTGCCCAGTTCCTAGTCACTCTTGTGATCCGTTGGAGGATCTATTTCCTTCCTTATCACAGTATGGTTCTGTTTCAGTACTTCCTAATGACAAAGACCTAGAGTTTTGACGATCGTACCTCAGGATTCACTTTTATCATTGGTGAATTCATTTGCTTCAGTTGTTGATTATCACCTATTGATTAACAAACTATTGAATCATTTCCATGTTCGACTTCATCTTACCCTTATTCACATGGCTTGGATTGTACTGGTTCTTTGGGATCCTTTATGAAGACCTTAGTTCCTCACCTATGGACTAAGTTGCGCAATATTATGTTCTATTCATATACATAGCTTCCAGATCTTTAAAGACTCATCATTATTGTATATTGTGGCTTCGATCCACCTTTGTAATATACACGGTTTCATACTCGTATCATATGATGTACTCAAAAATTGTAAAGGAGCTAGTGTTCCAGTAAATTGAACATAGCATCCTCAGATGTAACTTTGTATATGACATTACTATGTATTTGTTTCAGGTACTCTCTCTGCTCCATTGGATTTCTGAGTTCTCCAAAGATTACAGATTATAATGTATTTTGGCCATTGTTTCCCTCTGACCTCACACATTAGGGGGCATCTGTTATCCACCTGAATGGCACCTCTCCATCCGAGTGCCGACATCCCTCATGTTGGCACACAAAAGGACATCTATGGATTGAGGGTTGCCCAAAACACTATAGATGGGCTTATTATGAACTGCACTTATCATCCATCCAGCTGGTTATTTTTACCTTTTAGATATGTCAAGTCATGTACGCGACTCTCTATATATGCAACTTGCATGTTGTATGCGAATATTGGTTGTTGCATCTCGCATACAGATGTGTACGCGGGTTACCCTTAGAGCAACTCGCAGGTCATACGCGAGTTTCCAATATTGATACCCGCGTACATCTACCTTTGATATTAAAAATAAAAACATGCGATTACTTGAGATTAGTTAAGCACTTAACCTTAATCACCTTAACTATATCAACCTCCTCAACCTTCAAAACTGCCTAATTTCACCAAGTATAAATACAGGCCTTAGGGAGGGTGTTAATCACATACACTTGGAGAGCAAAGTTATGCTGGTGGAGTTTATACAGAAGTCTTTGGAGCAGTGGAACTCATAATCCTTTGGTTGCAGAGGAGTCCTTGTCTCACGCATTGGGTTGTAATTTGAACTTTTTCATTATTGTTAATAAAGAGAATCCTTCTTCCATATGTGTCTTGAACGTGTCTCATATATTGTGGTTTGATAAATACTTATGTTTCAGCATTCTGTATATGATTTATCTAACCTGTTTATATATATGTATCATCTTGTATTTGGAATATTGACTCTTGACAGGTGAAGGAGAAGCATCCCTGAAGGATTTGGAGGAGAAGCAGAGCGGAAGAGGACAAGCTAGGATCAACTGTCGTGTATCGGGTGAGTCTTTCCCATCCTCCTATTTCCTTTACTGCACTCTAGAGTTGATTTCCTGCAAGTTTCTTAAGTATGTTGGTAACCCCGGACCTTCGGTTATACTAGTGTTTATTCCTGTACAACACTAGGCCCCTCATCTTCTCACACCCACTTGAATAATGGTTCAATGGTGGCCGAGATGGGAAAAGGATCAGCCTGAACCATCTATGGTGTTGAAACCGAGCATGTATTGCTCGACCTGCCACCTATCGCAGTTCCACAGCCTCCCTCCATGTGTCTAACTTGTCTTGTCGAGCTTTCCATACACTTCCACGTAAATGTTGCATCCTAACTGTTGAGTTGACTGTCCATTTTGGCCATTTAAGCCTTCACCGTGAAGACAATGTCTCGAGAAGCACTCCAATTTCCCAGTATGTCCTCCATGAGGTTTCCTAACATATTCTTGACCAACTAGTAATGGTTGATTTTAATACCACCATGCCCTGTGGCCAGGCGTTGGTTAACCACTCTACCTTCCCAATCATCAATGAGAACTCTAAAAGGGATTGATATGTTTACCTCATATCCTTCCTCCACCTGAATGCTAAGCCCATGCTAGGACTTCCCTCTTCCACCGTTTCCCCATTTGGGTGTACCTCACTTCCTGGACATGTTGAGGAACCAAGTACCCGGGTGTTGTGAAATGGGGTGGTGGAAATGAATAACTTGTCTAAGCGAGAGAGGGTGCAGAACCAGAATACCTCTAAGTGTTCCTACGAAAATGGTCATCCCTGCAGAAGCTTCATACCACTAGAGAATCCTAGCGAACACGAAAGAAAAAAACCAAAACAGAACACTATACCTCTCAAGATAATCCACAACCACTCCACAAATGATAATGCCATGCTCGTCCATGGATTTCTGCTTAATGGCGCCTCTCTGAACCTACATTAACTATGTATTAAATCTCATCAAACCCAGAATGAATGCAATGGAACCACTTGAAGTCGGGGCCAACCTAAGACAAGGGAAAATAAAAGACCTTATCACCCACCCACACGAAAGAACTTGGGGGCGACACAAGCGTAGTAATAGATCTAGCATGCATGGTGCCATGTGTCTAGAACACGGACCGAGGTGCCTTGCTCTATCAGTCGGGCTCACTGGAACTTGCATCTGGATTTCGAGGAGGAAATATCTTTCCTAGAAATTTGTCTACAATTTAGTGTGAAGGTGTCATCAAAAGGATCATTCAATGATCCTTCCACTAGAGATTGGTTACAGGCCACTCCAGTGTTGTAAAGACAGTCAACAAGAGCGTTGGATTTCCCGTGCACAGGATGGAAGGTGATTGATTTCATGCATTTGATTTGATCAGCTAGGTGCCCCAACCCATACTCAAGTCGCCAACTAGAGGCCACCTTGGAGACTTGCGTGCCATTATGAATTTTAGAGGCCATGGATATAATAATATGAGAGTCCCCCTCCACTATTAGTGCTAAGAGATTAAACCTGTCAGCCATGCTGAGACCTTCCACCAAGCCATCGAGTTCCGCAACTTTGTTGGTATCAATATCGAGACTACCATAGAAAATTCAGATAATCTTTCCTTTGTGATTTATGATGGATCCTTCAAAACCCAGATTGCCAGGATTTCCTTTAGAGGCACCATCAAATTTGAGCTTGAGGACCCCTTCTAAAGGAGGCTCCTAGTGATCTGGGATGTCCACTCTCATTCTGGCATTGCAAGAGGCAGGTGGGGAGTTTGGGGGCATGAAAATCAAAGACTCAAGGATGATCTTTTCATTTTGAGATGTGGGAAGGTCAAAATCTATCCATCCTTTGGAGAGAATAGTTTCTTGGAGATTTATTTTAATGGAATCCCATAAGTCTTTGAATGATCTCTTGGTGGCCTTGAAAACCTGTTTGTTGTGCTCCTTCCAAGTGTTCCACACCACAAACCCTCGAGTAAGGTCCCAGAGTTTATTGAGTAATTTTATTTGGAATGGGTTTTAGATCCACTGATGTAGAGTGTCCGTGATGTTTCCTTTTAGTCGATTGGTCCTTCTGAAGGCTTTAGCTTCGGAGTCCCAGAGGGCATTGGTGAAGAGGCAAGTGTCTAGCAGGTGACCAATTGTTTCCTACTGACAATTACAAAGAAAACATCTAGAAGGGCCAAGAAACCTATTTTTTGACAATTTATCCCAGTTGAGGATGCGGTGGTGAGAAAGAAACCAGAGAAAATGGGATACCTTAGACCATAGGAGAGGTTTCTAGATACTCTTCCATGTTGGAAAAGGTTGGACCTCCTGCTCCATGGAGAGGATGTCGTAGGCTTCCTTGACCGAGAAAGTGCATGTTGAAAGATGACCCCATCTAATGACATCAGGCCTAGGTTTCTGTTTTAGTTTTCTGCTGCTGGTATCCAATAAATCCCTATTGGGAGTGATGACCTAGCTCGAGGGATCTTTCCATTGAAAATTATCATCATTCGAAAAGTTCCAGAGATCCTTGACCTTGATGTTCTCATTGGAATTAATGAATGTATGAATTTCTTGATCCAGGAAAATACTTTTCAAACTAGGGATATGCTGTCAGGAATCACCCCAAAAGAGGGCGCTATTTCCATCCTTTATTTCCCAAAATATGTGTTGTTGAATGAGTGCCCTATGAATATTGTTCGCCTTCCATATATGGGATCCAAGGATGTCTTCATCAAATCTGATCAAATGAGCTAGGTTCATCTCCTGTGCATACCTTTTGTTTCACAACTTGGCCTAGGGGGAGTCATTTTTAGAGATCCAGATCCACCATATTTTTGAAGAAAGGGCTTGGTTATTTAGATCAGGATCCCTAATACCCAATCCCTCCGCTTTCTTCTGGAGACAAAACTTCTACCAACTGACAAGGGACCATCTGTTTTTATTTTTGTTGCACTCCCAAAGAAAATACCTTTGAATATTTTTTATGGCTTTCAGGACCTACTTGGGGGAGGCCGGGATAGAAAATAGGTACAAGGGCATGGATTGGAGAACACACTTCAGAAGGACTATCCTAGTGAGGAGGTTAAGGGAGGAAAAGGTCTAGGAGGTTATATGGTTTTCCAGTTTGTCAAGAATCTCTTTCCATGAGGAATCTTTGACAGCAGAGTTGTACAAAGGGGACCCCATGTATTTGGAGGGGAGAGAGGAGACAAATAATTTGGGAATTTTGATGATGTTACTTTGAGAGGCCACTCTAGTGTTAAAGAATAATATTTGCGACTTGTCAATATTGAGTGAGGTCCTTGAATATTTTTCAAAGGTGTCTAGGATGAAATGGATAGTGCAGGCCTCTTGGAATGGGGAGATCTCAAATATAAGGTTGTCATCCAAAAACTATTGGTAAGCTATGGGAGGGGCTCCATGGAGAGAGATCCCTCAAAGGGCGCATGAAGAGACTGTCAATTGGATCATGCCCCCCAACCCTTATGCCATGAGGATGAAGAGAAACAAGGAGAAAGGGTCCCGCTGTCGGAGGCTACGGGAGGGGGAGGAGGGAGAGGAGGGAGAGCCATTGACAAGGATAGATAACAAATCCAAGGAGATGAGGGAGAGAACCCAGTTGACCCAGTCCTGACAGAACCCAAAATCTAAAATCGTTTTTTCTATGAAGTTCCAAATCATTTTATCAAAGGCCTTGGATAGGTCCAATTTTAGGATCATTCCAGGGGTTTTGGTGGTTTTTAGGGAGCCTAATAAATTCATGAGCTAGAATAATTCCATCAAGAATTTGACGCCCTTCAACATAGCCTATTGTTGCAGTGATATGAGCAAGGGGAGAAGGGGTTTCAACTGATTTTCTATGACTTTAGGAATACTCTTGTAAATGAAATTGCAATGAGAGATGGGTTGAAACTTACTAGGATGAGAGGGACCAATTTCTTTGGGGATAAGATCAAGGTGAGTGGCGTTGATATTCAGAAATATCCATTTCTTTTTTAGGGATTCCTCCACCAACTCCATGACTTACTCTTTAAGCAGACTCCATCAGTGATGGAAGAAATCTATGGTGAAATCATCCGGTTCAAGGGCCTTGCCATTAGCCATTTGATTGACTTCCCCCTTTACTTCTTGTATGCTGATGGGTTGCATCAAGGACACATTATGATATTTGTTGACCAGAGAGGGGATGTGTTGAGTAACCTGGGCGACGATCTCCCGGCGAGAAATATTGGGTTCATTGAGGAGATCACTAAAATATCTGGTAATATCCTCATACATAGCCCCATGTTCCTTCAGAACCTCCCCATATTTTGAGTGGATATTGTTGATTATGTTCCTCATTTTGTGTTGTATGGTGGAGCGATGGAAGAAGGCCGTGTTATTTTCACCCTCCTTTATCCATTTCACTATGGACTTATATTTCCTCTTAATCACATCTTCTATTTAGTTGTGTAAGGAGATATTTTCCCTTGATTTTGATGTCCTTGTTGTACCCCTGATATTTTCCCTTGATTTTGATGTCCTTGTTGTACCCCTGTTCCATGGCGTAAAGCTGCAGAGTCTCAAGAATTTCCTATATTTCCTTTTTGTCTTCAAAGATGTTGCCAAATGTAAAGTGGTTCCATTGGTGGAGATGGCTTCGTAACTGATTCAACTTTTGATTCATAATGGCCATTTTCGATCTTCCTTTCAATTTCATACTCTTCCACCACATGCTTACAGAGTCCAGGAAAGTGGGGTGAGTGAGCTAGATTTTTTCAAATCTAAAGGGTTTAAAGAGGGGAGTGCCATCGCTATGCAAGGAGAGGGAGATGAGCCAGTGGTCAGATCCTATTGTGGGAAGGATAGAGGCATCAATAATCCCTCCCATGGTAAGGATTTTGTCCAAAAGAAGAAAGCGATAGAGGAGTTTAGTGATTTGATGAGATCCCCCTCTTCTATTGTGGGGAAATCTTTCCATATCAGATACATGAGCTTAGTGGCGATTTCACTTGAGCATTTGGTTTCTTAGATAAAGATAACAGTAGTATTTTCTTTTTGAAACTTCATTTTCAACATTCTTTGCTTCAAACAACCGTTGAGACCATGAACATTCTAGGAGATGATATTCATTGGGTCACTGCGGCGTGGGAAGAGAAGAACTCCATTAGCTGGGTGTATTTCCCTGATTCAACCAACGTCTTTCCAAGTTGGTTTAACCTTTGAAGAGCATATTTGCGGCGCCGCTTTTTGGAGTCCCTTTGAGATTTTTTATTATCTTTTTGGGTAGTATTGTGAACTCCTAACTTATTATGTGCTCTGGATTTGACTAGGGTAGAAGTTGGATTTTCCGCGCTAGGATGTAATCATAATCTTTCTTAGTGCATGTGTCTTCCAATCCTAGTAGATCTAGTTCTCCCAAGAAGGATTCTTTAATTTCTTCCTTAAGAAGGGGGCCAGGTCCAAATCCATCCGCCACTTCTTGGTGCTCCTTTTCAGATAGTTGGTCTAGCTGACTTTTGCCAGAAATTTATGCATTCTTAGAAGAGGGGAGGGATTCCTTAGGCAATCCCAACATGTGATGATCTTTATTCTCTTGATAGAGTTATACACTGATGCCTTCGTGGGTCAGTTCCATATTCGGGCACTCCATCTAATCCTCCAATACCGTGAAACTATTGCTTGTAGTTGGTTTGTGTTCTCGGTTATTTACCTGAGCCGATTTCCTGTGATTTTTCTTCTTCTTTCCTATTTGTTGAAAACCATGCTCATCTGTCATTGCCTCCTTTTGTTTTTCAACCTGCAATTTGTTTGTAGGGAAATATCCGAAAAGAGGACCATGCTCATGACATTTTCTGCATCTGAAGGGGATATGATCATATTCGAGGGGCTAAATCTAGTCATAGTCTTCATGGGTTAGGAAGATAGCATAAAGGAGAGCTTTAGCAATGTGCATATAGACAAAGATCCTGGCATAGGACATAAATTTGTTCATTCTTGTATGATCAACAGTTCGAACGAAGGTTCCCAGGGTGTTTCCTATCTCCTAGAGGTTGGTCTCATCCCATTATTCTTGGGGGAGTGAGTACATTCTTATCCAGACCGGAGCCTAGGAGAATTCCTCTTTCTCTAGGAATAATATTTCGACCCAGTTCCTCAGGTACATACCTGCTACATTAAAGAAGTATGGGCCTCTGTATTCCACTCTGGCCTTGTCCTCTAGATGATGGAAAATAATGGTAAAAAAGGCTTTTGACCCTAATTATAGATTGTAGCTCTCTTTGGGCTTCTAATTCGCCGTTATCTATCCTCTCAATGCATGTTCAGTGGGCCAGAATCCCATGAAATTTTATATAAGGGCATGGTCTTTCATCTTTTACGCTTTGGCGTTGATTCTTTCTGTCGGGAGACTGAGGCAGGGTTAGTTTTTTGTATGCGCTAAACATGTGTTTCTATGAATAGATGTACCATCATTCTTAGCCTTCTCTGAAGTACTCTTTTCTCTGCTAACTATGTCCTCCATTGGGATTGAAATATCCTCATATCCACTCTTCATCATGGAACGTGTACAAGGAAAAACCCCGCCAGAGGGTAAATATTGATTTGACTGGGAGGGGTCTGTCGCCCCCCCCCCCAATTCTATCGTCATGGATTATTTGCATGTCCCTCCACTGGTTGGCGATGAAACAGGTCATTCTGCAATGTCTTGGCAGGTCTGAGAGATGTCAGGTCTATCCCTAAACATAAACCCTAACAGAGCTTATTCTTCCTCTTGCGCTCTCCATCCTAGTTCGACATAAATTATTACACATCTTATTATAAAAGGTAAGTTTAATTTTAAAGTTTATACATCATCTACTTATCATTATGTACAATTAAATTTGTTTTAAGTCGTATTAAGAATTGGGAAATGGGTAATTGGGAAAAAATTTCAATATTTTCGAATTAAATATTCATCCATTATTTGACCTTGATTTTAGTATGATGTTTATATGTAACCATAGATCCCATAATGTGTGTGTGTGTGGGCATGTACGTGTGTGTGTTATGTATATATTGTCATGCATACTAAAACTTATTACTAGTGTTTGTTAAGGCATTCTTTTCACATCTATACTTGCTCAAGCTGTGCTTTCTTCATTCCTACTCATATTTGAGATATCATTATCGTTAAAGAGACTTGTGGTTCCCTTAAAATAATGAGTGAGACACATATCCATCCATATTATATGATAATCATATGACACTAAATTTCTTTCCAATTATACAATCATGGCTACTCAAAAATTTGGTCAAGGTTTTCTAACATTGTGTTTGCCTCATAATCAGTCATGTCATCATAACCTAAATATTACAAGCTTGTCTTACCTTGTTGTCACAACTTAGTTCAGATTTAGACAATTTTTCAACTCAACTTCTTCGATCCTTGATGAACTTAGGACTCACATTCTATTGCTTCATGAAGTTTGTTTTTGGTTCTTGAGTTCAAACCCAGAGGGTTCAGTCCATGCAAAGAGGACAATATACCTTGGACCACAAATATTTGAGAAGGTTTGAATCAGATAAAACAACCACATTCAAGGATGAAATAATTTAAAGGAATATTGGAGGAGAAATGAACGACTTGTGTGTGGATTTTTATAGTTAAAATTCATTAGAAGTGAAGGCGCTTTGGACAGTTCGAATTCCAAAAGTAGGTCTATAAATTCCATATTGAAGAGAAAGAAAAGGAATTGGCTCTGGGAAGATATTACAGTTGGCTCACGTGCATGCTCAAGATACTCTTTTCGATCTAGATGTTCTCAAACTCTTGGAATCAGTCAGACAATAGATCGAATGTTTATAAAAGAGGAAAATCCCGATGAACCCTCAACACAATACTCAACAAAAACTGGAAAATCTACGACACATTTCCTACATCTAAGTTTCTTGTGACGAGTATCCTACTTCAATCCTTCCAAATTTTATTTGGATGTTTTACACTAAATACCAATTTTCATGGCTTAATCTTTGATTATATCATATTTTGCACTTAAATATTACAAATATTATCATTGAAAAACCATCCTTGACAAATAAAAGAATGAGAAATCCATTGAAAAAAGGAGAACCATTAATACATCGAGACACCCCACCTCTAAGGATATAGGTAACGTTATCAGAAACAATCTAACAACAGACACCATTTCTACAAGTGTAATGAAACCATGCTTAAGCAGTAAGTATTTCCATTAGGTTTAAATTTTTCTTTCAATGCGTAAATATTTATTACACAAACATATTGACAGACCAATCATCTACTTATTTAATGGGGTAAAATCACTCCAGAATGATGAAAATATTTACCAAAAAAGTTGCTCCAGCTTTCCATCCTACTCGTTAGAATTCCATTCGACTACAAATCAATGGGGTAGAAATCACATTTTAAAAACAAAATATCTAACTAGGAAGCGATATTCAAATACCAAAGCAATCATTTAAGGCCAAGATCGTCTTTCAATCCTACTGCTAATTTCAACCAAATTGAAGCAATAAAAACCCTCCCAAATGTCTTCATTGGAAAAGATCTACAGTACTTACCATGATCATTGTTACAACCAAAGTGACATATATAAAGAAAATATTGAATAATGGTACCCCATATGCTTGCTTCCAAAATTGATATAAGTCAATAAAGAAGAGTGGAAAGGTTTACTGGATCTTGATCGCTCCCATCTCAAGGGATTTGAGTTTTATTGACTAAAATAAAGGATAATCCTGTAACTGGCTCACTGTCCAACTAACTAAAGTTGAGTTTCTCGTCTATCAATCCTTGAATTTACATTACAAACTAAGAAATAAGGCATAGTCACTTTGATAATTCTTTCTATAAGAAATTTAAATCCCTATTTTGGAAACATACACTTGTAGCGCATGCATATCTTCATTTTAGTCACTTATCTATCTCTGTATATCAATCCATTTGAAAATCGTTTCATGGTCATTTCAATAAAACACAGTGATGTATATAAAGATAATAAGTTTTTAATAGGGTCAGTGGAAAAAAATAAGAGCAAAAAATGGAAGGAAACCACCTCATCCTCAATCTCAAAGGTGATCTTTAGTCCGCCGCCATCATAGTGAGCAATATTAGTCCATAGCGATTTCACAAGCGAGATAATCCCGTAGTAATATAAGCCCATAGCGCTATAAAATCCTATCAATTTAAAGAGGAAAATGTGCTAGCATGATAACTCAAGAAGCTTCTCCTTCCTTCATTTGAAATCTGGTTTCATTTATCTTGTTGAAAGAATATTTTGACTCCATTTTCCCAATAACCTCTTTAGGAAACCCTAAAAAATAACATAAGAAAAAGCACGGGAAGATATGGAAAAAGCATAGACAGATCGAGCCATGAACTCCTCCAAAAATCCATGCCTCAAATAATAATATCCAATTCAAAAAAGGCCAAATCATTGTGGTGTTTCAGGTGGATGGTATCCTTCAAGATAATCTTGCTTGACAAAAAACCACAACATTTTGCTCATCTGCTACCAGAAGCACTTCGTTGCTATTGGTGTATTCAAGAAGTCTGAAGATATGAGGAAAGAAGGAGAAGCCGTCATATGTTCCTTCAATGTGATCTCAATACCAAATATATATTATGTATTAACCTATAAATAAGCAGTTCGCATCTCCCTTCGACTAGAGGATTTTGCCTTGGAGCCTAGAGTTAAAAAAACATCTCATACAAATATGGTCCAGGATTTTATCAAACATTACATAAGATATTTATATATTATTATATATTAATATCTTAACTATATTTAATAACCATATTAACATATATACTATATTAATAATTATTTAATATTATTATACAATATATTAAGATATATAATGACTATATAATATATGAATATGTTCATTAAGAAAAAAATCTACGCCCGTGGTGTAGGCAAAGACCTCTCCAAGGCTTAAAATGTCTGTTGTATTGCATATCATAATAGGTGTAAGGAGTGTCTCCAACTTAAACTCTTTAAATATAATGGTAGTAGCTAGAAAATAACATAGAAGTGTTATTGATTCAAGAAATAATTGTGGAGGGTAGTAAGGTAAGCAAATTTAAAAATGTCTACTCTTTCAAGGTGGAGTTTTGAAGCACTTAGTCCATAGGGGAAATCAAAGTGGTACTTATAGGATGATGTAAGATTCTTCAAGTCAAGAGTGTATTCATTTCTAATAGAATTCCATCACTATGCAGTTTTATCCCTAGGTTTAGATTCATTCTTTAATTTTATTAATTTTTATGGACATTTTATTTTTAGGGAAGGTTTTTGGAATTTCTCTTTTGGGAACATTATATTAAGGAAGGATGGACATGGAAATGATTTGAATTCCATAATGCTACAAGGTGAGTTGTGGGAAAATTCTAGAAGGATAGAACCTATGGTTGAATTCCCACTTTAAAACATAGATACTTTATGTTGCATAAACCCCTTGACTTTGAAACATGCCTTGAGAAATAATAAGGTGGGGATGTTGTATTATTGCACAAAATATAGCATCAAAACATGGATATGAGAAGGAGGACCTTTTTCCCATGTTCATATTTTCCTTAAGTCATGGAATATACTATCCAAAAATACATAGATCCTAGCACACCTCACCTTGGCGATTCCCAAATAATTTTGTTCTACGTGTAGTTTGTATAGCTTAAACCCCATAATTTATATACTTAATTATTTTTTAACCAACCTAACAAAAAACAAAAAATGTTATCTAAGTTATAACTTATCCTTACTTGTCAATTCTCTCTATCTCACTTGGTTTAAGTGTGGGTTTTGTTTGAAAGGTGACCCAAGTTCAATACCCTTAGGGGTGACTTAGTTGGGAGGAGACACTGGAAAATCCAGCCATGTTAAATGTTGGTGTGGCTTAGGTCGGGTGTGATATTAATGTCATTTTGATGGATTAGAAAACCCTGGGATACGATTTCTTCTCCAATGGTTGAAATGCATTGGCCCCAAGTGAAAGGAATTTCTAACCAACCCAATTTTTTTTTATCGTTATCCTACTCATTCTATCACAAAAAAAGACACATTGAATACAAAATGACATGAGAGCATGGGGAATATGCAATTTCAGTTGCAAATGTCAAACTTGTATTCAAGAAAAAAAATTGAAATCCTTTTAAGAATTAGACCTCAAAGATATTCTTTTAAAACAAGTAATATCAATGATTTGTAAATATTGTTGGTATAATATATAAACAAGTATTAAAAAAGAAATAAAATCTCTAGAGAGTAAAGCATACCAGAGGTGAAATTCTCATATAAATGTGCATATAATATTAGTCACCAACAATGAATAAAGATTCCAAAAAATTGCACTCCAACTCAGCATGACCATGTCGACATCTGCATATGACATAAAATGTGTTTCTTTGAAAGTTCTTTAACATGTATAATGTGAGATAGAGGATCGATGAAAATAGTGGGGTGGCCTGTTGACCCAAGGTCCATTGTTGGGGATAAGCAAGGTCCTTTTATTCCCAAAAGGTTGAATACCAGGAGCTGTAATTTTTAGTGAAATTGTTTTTCAAAACATTACAGAGTATATTTTTAGTGAATATATGTGAATCAATGCTTACCATTAATACTAGATAACAATAAAATTTGATGATTAGTCTATGGTTAGGCCAGAGATTTCAATCTTATAACTTGGAACACTGTTGAATATATAACACGGGGAGACCCCAGCCTCTAAGCATTTTGGGAAGTTGGAAGCATGCATCCATGGTTTTGAAGTACTCATATACTATCAACTTCGTGACACATAAAGACTCTGCAAGGTCCTTTCTCACAGAGTCATAAGTGCCCACCTTGGAGACTTGCGTGCCATTATGAATTTTAGAGGCCATGGATATAATAATATGAGAGTCCCTCTCCACTATTAGTGCTAAGAGATTCAACCTGTCAGCCATGCTAAGACCTTCCACCAAGCCATCGATTTCCGCAACTTTTTTGGTATCAATATCGAGACTACCATAGAAAATTCAGATAATCTTTCCTTTGTGATTTATGATGGATCCTTCAAAACCCATATTGCCAGGATTTCCTTTAGAGGTACCATCAAATTTGAGCTTGAGGACCCCTTCTAAAGAAGGCTCCTAGTGATCTGGGATGTCCACTCTCATTCTGGCATTGCAATAGGCAGGTGGGGAGTTTGGGGGCATGAAAATCAAAGGCTCAAGGATGATCTTTTCATTTTGAGATGTGGGAAGGTCAAAATCTATCCATCCTTTGGAGAGAATAGTTTCTTGGAGATTTATTTTAATGGAATCCCATAAGTCTTTGAATGATCTCTTGGTGGCCTTGAAAACCTGTTTGTTGCGCTCCTTCCAAGTGTTCCACACCACAAACCCTTGATTAAGGTCCCAGAGTTTATTGAGTAATTTTATTTGGAACGGGTTTTAGATCCACTGATGTAGAGTGTCCGTGATGTTTCCTTTTAATCGATTGGTCCTTCTGAAGGCTTCAGCTTTGGAGTCCCGGAGGGCATTGGTGAAGAGGCAAGTTTCTAGCAAGTGATCAATTGTTTCCTACTGACAATTACAAAGAAAACATCTGGAAGGGCCAAGAAACCTCTTTTTTGACAATTTATCCTAGTTGAGGATGTGGTGGTGAGAAAGAAACCAGAGAAAATGGGATACCTTAGACCATAGGAGAGGTTTCTAGATACTTTTCCATGTTGGAAAAGGTTGGACCTACTGCTCCATGGAGAGGATGTCGTAGGCTTCCTTGACCGAGAAAGTGCTAGTTGAAAGATGACCCCATCTAATGACATCAGGCCCAGGTTTGTGTTTTAGTTTTCTACTGTTGGTATCCAATAAATCCCTATTGGGAGTGATAACCCAGCTCGATGGATCTTTCCATTGACAATTATCATCATTCGAAAAGTTCCAGAGATCCTTGACCTTGATGTTCTCATTGGAATTAATGAATGTATGAATTTCTTGATCCAGGGAAATACTTTTCAAACTAGGGATATGCTGTCAGGAATCACCCCAAAAGAGGGTGCTATTTCCATCCTTTATTTCCCAAAATCTGTGTTGTTGAATGAGCGCCCTATGAATATTGTTCTCCTTCCATATATGGGATCCAAGGATGTCTTCATCAAATCTGATCAAATGAGCTAGGTTCATCTCCTGTGCATACCTTTTGTTTCACAACTTGGCCTAGGGGGAGTCATTTTTAGAGATCCAGATCCACCATATTTTGGAAGAAAGGGCTTGGTTATTTAGATCAGGATCCCTAATACCCAATCCCCTCTCTTTCTTCTGGAGACAAACCTTCTACCAACTAACAAGGGACCATCGGTTTTTATTTTTGTTGCACTCCCAAAGAAAATACCTTTGAATATTTTTGATGGCTTTCAGGACCTACTTGGGGGAGGCCAGGATAGAAAATAGGTACAAGGGCATGGATTGGAGAACACACTTCAGAAGGACTATCCTAGTGAGGAGGTTAAGGGAGGAAAAGGTCTAGGAGGTTATGTGGTTTTCCAGTTTGTCAAGAATCTCTTTCCATGAGGAATCTTTGACAGCAGAGTTGTATAGAGGGGACCCCATGTATTTGGAGGGGAGAGAGGAGACAAAGAATTTGGGAATTTTGATGATGTTACTTTGAGAGGCCACTCTAGTGTTAAAGAATAATATTTGCGACTTGTCAAGATTGAGTGAGGTCCTTGAATATTTTTCAAAGGTGTCTAGGACGAAATGGATAGTGCAGGCCTATTGGACTGGGGAGATCTCAAAGATAAGGTTGTCATCCAAAAACTATTAGTAAGCTATGGGAGGGGCTCCATGGAGAGAGAACCCTCGAAGGGCGCATGAAGAGACTGTCAATTGGATCATGCGCCCCAACCCTTATACCATGAGGATGAAGAGAAACAAGGAGAAAGGGTCCCGCTGTCGGAGGCTACGGGAGGGGGAGGAGGGAGAGGAGGGAGAGCCATTGACAAGGATAGATAACAAATACAAGGAGATGAGGGAGAGAACCCAGTTGACCCAGTCCTGACAGAACCCAAAATCTAAAATCATTTTTTCTATGAAGTTCCAAATCATTTTATCAAAGGCCTTGGATAGGTCCAATTTTAGGATCATTCCAGGGGTTTTGGTGGTTTTTAGGGAGCCTAATAAATTCATGAGCTAGAATAATTCCATCAAGAATTTGATGCCCTTCAACATAGCCTATTTTTGCAGTGATATGAGCAAGGGGAGAAGGGGTTTCAACTGATTTTCTATGACTTTAGGAATAATCTTGTAAATGAAATTGCAATGAGAGATGGGTTGAAACTTACTAGGATGAGAGGGACCAATTTCTTTGGGGATCAGATCAAGGTGAGTGGCGTTGATATTCAGAAATATCCATTTCTTTTTTAGGGATTCCTCCACCAACTCCATGACTTACTCTTTAAGCAGACTCCATCAGTGATGGAAGAAATCTATGGTGAAATTATCCGGTTCAAGGGCCTTGCCATTAGCCATTTGATTGACTTCCCCCTTCACTTCTTGTATGCTGATGGGTTGCATCAAGGACACATTATGATATTTGTTGACCAGAGAGGGGATGTGTTGAGTAACCTGGGCGACGATCTCCGGGCGAGAAATATTGGGTTCATTGAGGAGATCACTAAAATATCTGGTAATATCCTCATACATAGCCCCATGTTCCTTCAGAACCTCCCCATATTTCGAGTGGATATTTTTTATTATGTTCCTCATTCTGTGTTGTATGGTGGAGCGATGGAAGAAGGTCGTGTTATTTTCACCCTCCTTTATCCATTTCACTATGGACTTATATTTCCTCTTGATCACATCTTCTATTTAGTTGTGTAAGGAGATATTTTCCCTTGATTTTGATGTCCTTGTTGTACCCCTGTTCCATGGCGTAAAGCTACAGAGTCTCAAGAATTTCCTATATTTCCTTTTGTCTTCAAAGATGTTGCCAAATGTAGAGTGGTTCCATTGGTGGAGATGGCTTCGTAACTGATTCAACTTTTGATTCATAATGGCCATTTTCGATCTTCCTTTCAATTTCATACTCTTCCACCACATGCTAACAGAGTCCAGGAAAGTGGGGTGAGTGAGCTAGATTTTTTCAAATCTAAAGGGTTTAAAGAGGGGAGTGCCATGGCTATGCCAGGAGAGGGAGATGAGCCAGTGGTCAGATCCTATTGTGGGAAGGATAGAGGCATCAATAATCCCTCCCATGGTAAGGATTCTGTCCAAAAGAAGAAAGCGATAGAGGAGTTTAGTGATTTGATGAGATCCCCCTCTTCTATTGTGGGGAAATCTTTCCTGCATATCAGATACATGAGCTTAGTGGCGATTTCACTTGAGCATTTGGTTTCTTAGATAAAGATAACAGTAGTATTTTCTTTTTGAAACTTCATTTTCAACATTCTTTGCTTCAAACAACCATTGAGACCATGAACATTCTAGGAGATGATATTCATTGGGTCACTGCGGCGTGGGAAGAGAAGAACTCCATTAGCTGGGTGTATTTCCCTGATTCAACCAACGTCTTTCCAAGTTGGTTTAACCTTTGAAGAGCATATTTGCGGCCCTGCTTTTTGGAGTCCCTTTGAGATTTTTTATTATCTTTTTGGCTAGTATTGTGAACTCCTAACTTATTATGTGCTCTGGATTTGACTAGGGTAGAAGTTGGATTTTCCGCGTTAGGATGTAATCGTAAGCTTTCTTAGTGCATGTGTCTTCCAATCCTAGTAGATCTAGTTCTCCCAAGAAGGATTCTTTAATTTCTTCCTTAAGAAGGGGGCCAGGTCCAAATCCATCCGCCACTTCTTGGTGCTCCTTTTCAGATAATTGGTCTAGCTGACTTTTGCCAGAAATTTATGCATTCTTAGAAGAGGGGAGGGATTCCTTAGCAAATCCCAAAATGTGATGATCTGTATTCTCTTGATAGAGTTCTACACTGATGCCTTCGCGGGTCAGTTCCATATCTGGGCACTCCATCTAATCCTCCAATATCGTGAAACTATTGCTTGTAGTTGGTTTGTGTTCCCGGTTATTTACCTAAGCCGATTTCCTGTGATTTTTCTTCTTCTTTCCTATTTGTTGAAAACCATGCTCATCTGCCATTGCCTCCTTTTGTTTTTCAACCTGCAATTTTTTTGTAGGGAAATATCCGAAAAGAGGACCATGCTTGTGACATTTTCTGCATCTGAAGGGGATATGATCATATTCGAGGGGCTAAATCCAGTCATAGTCTTCGTGGGTTAGGAAGATAGCATAAAGGAGAGCTTTAGCAATGTGCATATAGACAAAGATCCTGGCATAGGACATAAATTTGTTCATTCTTGTATGATCAATAGTTTGAACGAAGGTTCCCAGGGTGTTTCCTATCTCCTAGAGGTTGGTCTCATCCCATTATTCTTGGGGGAGTAAGTACATTGTTATCCAGACCGGAGCCTAGGAGAAGTCCTCTTTCTCTAGGAATAATATTTCGACCCAGTTCCTCAAGTACATACCTGCTACATTGAAGAAGTATGGGCCTCTGTATTCCACTCTGGCCTTGTCCTCTAGATGATGGAAAATAATGGTAAAAAAGGCTTTCGACCCTAATTATAGATCGTAGTTCTCTTTAGGCTTCCAATTCGCCGCTATCTATCCTCTCAATGCATGTTCAGTGGGCCAGAATCCCATGAAATTTTATATAAGGGCATGGTCTTTCATCTTTTACGCTTTGGCGTTGATTCTTTTTGTCAAGAGACTGAGGCAGGGTTAGTTTTTTGTATGCGCTAAACATGTGTTTCTATGAATAGATGTACCATCATTCTTAGCCTTCTCTAAAGTACTCTTTTCTCTGCTAACTATGTCCTCCATTGGGATTGAAATATCCTCATATCCACTCTTCATCATGGAACATGTACAAGGAAAAACCCCACCAGAGGGTAAATATTGATTTGACTGGGAGGGGTCTGTCGCGACGCCCCCCCAATTCTATCGTCATGGATTCTTTGCAGGTCCCTCCACTGGCTGGCGATGAAACAGGTCATTCTGCAATGTCTTGGCAGGTCTGAGAGATGTCAGGTCTATCCCTAAACATAAACCCTAACAGAGCTTATTCTTCCTCTTGCGCTCTCCATCCTAGTTTGACATAAATTATTACGCATCTTATTATAAAAGGTAAGTTTAATTTTAAAGTTTATACATCATCTACTTATCATTATGCACAATTAAATTTCTTTTAAGTCGTACTAAGAATTTGGAAATGGGTAATTGGGAAAAAATTTCAATATTTTTGAATTAAATATTCATCCATTATTTGACCTTGATTTTAGTATGATGTTTATATGTAACCATACATCCCATAATGTGTGTGTGTGTGTGGGCATGTACATGTGTGTGTTATGTATATATTGTCATGCATACTAAAACTTATTACTAGTGTTTGTTAAGGCATTCTTTTCACATCTATACTTTCTCAAGTTGTGCTTTCTTCATTCCTACTCATATTTGAGATATCATTATGGTTAAAGAGACTTTTGGTTCCCTTAAAATAATGAGTGAGACACATATCCATCCATATTATATGATAATCATATGACACTAAATTTCTTTCCAATTATACAATCATGGCTACTCAAAAATTTGGTCAAGGTTTTCTAACCTTGTGTTTGCCTCATAATCAGTCATGTCATCATAACCTAAATATTACAAGCTTGTATTACCTTGTTGTCACAACTTAGTTCTGATTTAGACAATTTTTCAACTCAACTTCTTCGATTCTTGATGAACTTAGGACTCACATCCTATTGCTTCATGAAGTTTGTTTTTGGTTCTTGAGTTCAAACCCATAGGGTTTAGTCCATGCAAAGAGGACAATATACCTTGGACCACAAATATTTGAGAAGGTTTGAATCAGATAAAACAACCACATTCAAGGATGAAATAATTTAAAGGAATATTGGAGGAGAAATGAACGACTTGTGTGTGGATTTTTATAGTTAAAATTCATTAGAAGTGAAGGTGCTTTGGACAGTTCAAATTCCAAAAGTAGGTCTATAACTTGCATATTGAAGAGAAAGAAAAGGAATTGGCTCTGGGAAGATATTAAAGTTGGCTCACATGCATGCTCAAGATACTCTTTTCGATCTATATGTTCTCAAACTCTTGGAATCGATCAAACAATAGATCGAATGTTTATAAAAGAGGAAAACCCTGATGAACCCTCAACACAATACTCAACAAAAACTGGAAAATCTATGACACATTTTTCTACATCTAAGTTTCTTGTGACGAGTATCCTACTCCAATCCTTCAAAATTTTATTTGGATGTTTTACACTAAATACCAATTTTCATGGCTTAATCTTTGATTATATCATATTTTGCACTTAAATATTGCAAATATTATCATTGAAAAACCATCCTTGACAAATAAAAGAACGAGAAATCCATTGAAAAAAGGAGAACCATTAATACATCGAGATACCCCACCTCTAAGGATACAGGTAACGTTATCAGAAACAATCTAACAACAGACACCATTTCTACAAGTGTAATGAAACCATGCTTAAGCAGTAAGTATTTCCATGAGGTTTAAATTTTTCTTTCAATACGTAAATAATTATTACACAAACATATTGACAGACCAATCATCTACTTATTTAATGGGGTAAAATCACTCCAGAATGATGAAAATATTTACCAAAAAAGTTGCTCCAGCTTTCCATCCTACTCGTTAGAATTCCATTCAACTACAAATCAATGGGGTAAAAATCACATTTTAAAAACAAAATATCTAACTAGGAAGCGATATTCAAATACCAAAGCAATCATTTAAGGCCAAGATCGTCTTTCAATCCTACTGTTTTCAACCAAATTGAAGCAATAAAAACCCTCCCAAATGTCTTCATTGGAAAAGATCTACAGTACTTACCATGATCATTGTTACAACCAAAGTGACACATATAAAGAAAATAGGGAATAATGGTACCCCATATGCTTGCTTCCAAAATTGATATACGTCAATAAAGAATAGTGGAAAGGTTTACTGGATCTTGATCTCTCCCATCTCAAGGGATTTGAGTTTTATTGACTAAAATAAAGGATAATCCTGTAACTGGCTCACTGTCCAACTAACTAAAGTTGAGTTTCTAGTCTATCAATCCTTGAATTTACATTACTAACTAAGAAATAAGGCATAGTCACTTTGATAATTCTTTCTATAAGAAATTTAAATCCCTATTTTGGAAACATACACTTGTAGCGCATGCATATCTTCATTTTAGTCACTTATCTATCTCTGTATATCAATCCATTTGAAAATCGTTTCATGGTCATTTCAATAAAACACAGTGATGTATATAAAGATAATAAGCTTTTAATAGGGTTAGTGGAAAACAATAAGAGCAAAAAATGGAAAGAAACCACCTCATCCTCAATCTCAAAGGTGATCTTTAGTCCGCCACCATCATAGTGAGCAATATTAGTCCATAGCGATTTCACAAGCGAGATAATCCCATAGTAATATAAGCCCATAGCGCTATAAAATCCTATCAATTTAAAGAGGAAAATGTGCTAGCATGATAACTCAAGAAGCTTCTCCTTCCTTCATTTGAAATATGATTTCATTTATCTTGTTGAAAGAATATTTTGACTCCATTTTCCCAATAACCTCTTTAGGAAACCCTAAAAAATAACATAAGAAAAAGCACGGGAAGATATGGAAAAAGCATAGATAGATTGAGCCATGAACTCCTCCAAAAATCCATGCCTCAAATAATAATCTCCAATTCAAAAAAATCCAAATCATTGTGGTTTTTCAGGTGGATGGTATCCTTCAAGATAATCTTGCTTGACAAAAAACCACAACATTTTGCTCATCTGCTACCAGAAGGACTTCATTGCTATTGGTGTATTCAAGAAGTCTGAAGATATGAGGAAAGAAGGAGAAGCCATCATATGTTCCTTCAATGTGATCTCAATACCAAATATATATTATGTATTAACCTATAAATAAGCAGTTCGCATCTCCCTTCGACTAGAGGATTTTGCCTTGGAGCCTAGAGTTAAAAAAACATCTCATACAAATATGGTCCAGGATTTTATCAAACATTACATAAGATATTTATATATTATTATATATTAACTATATTAACTATATTTAATAACCATATTAACATATATACTATATTAATAATTATTTAATATTATTATATAATATATTAACATATATAATGACTATATAATATATGAATATGTTCATTAAGAAAAAAATCGATGCCCCTAGTGTAGGCAAAGACCTCTCCAAGGGTTAAAATGTCTGTTCTATTGCATATCATAATAGGTGTAAGGAGTGTCTCCAACTTAAAATCTTTAAAGATAATGGTAGTAGCTAGAAAATAACATAGAAGTGATATTGATTCAAGAAATAATTGTGGAGGGTAGTAAGGTAAGCAAATTTAATAATGTCTACTCTTTCAAGGTGGAGTTTTGAAGCACTTAGTCCATAGGGGAAATCAAAGTGGCTACTTATAGGATGATGTAAGATTCTTCAAGTCAAGAGTGTATTAATTTCTAATAGAATTCCATCACTATGCACTTTTATCCCTAGGTTTAGATTCATTCTTTAATTTTATTAATTTTTATGGACATTTTATTTTTAGGGAAGGTTTTTGGAATTTCTCTTTTGGGAACATTATATTAAGGAAGGAGGGACATGGAAATGATTTGAATTCCATAATGAGACAAAGTGAGTTGTGGGAAAATTCTAGAAGGACAGAACCTATGGTTGAATTCCCACTTTAAAACATAGATACTTTATGTTGCATAAACCCCTTGACTTTGAAACATGCCTTGAGAAATAATAAGGTGGGGATGTTGGATTATTGTACAAAATATACAATCAAAACATGGATATGAGAAGGAGGACCTTTTTCCCATGTTCATATTTTCCTTAAGTCATGGAATATACTATCAAAAAATACATAGATCCTAGCACACCTCACCTTGGCGTTTCCCAAATAATTTTGTTCTACGTGTAGTTTGTATAGCTTAAACCCCATAATTTATATACTTAATTATTTTTTAACCAACCTAACAAAAAACAAAAAATGTTATCTAAGTTATAACTTATCCTTACTTGTCAATTCTCTCTATCTCACTTGGTTTAAGTGTGGGTTTTGTTTGAAAGGTGACCCAAGTTCAATACCCTTAGGGGTGACTTAGTTGGGAGGAGACACTGGAAAATCTAGCCATGTTAAATGTTGGTGTGGCTTAGGTCGGGTGTGATATTAATGTCATTTTGATGGATTAGAAAACCCTGGGATACGATTTCTTCTCCAATGGTTGAAATGCATTGGCCCCAAGTGAAAGGAATTTCTAACCAACGCAATTTTTTTTTATCGTTATCCTACTCATTCTATCACAGAAAAAGACACATTGAATACAAAATGACATGAGAGCATGGGGAATATGCAATTTCAGTTGCAAATGTCAAACTTGTATTCAAGAAAAAAAATTGAAATCGTTTTAAGAATTAGACCTCAAAGATATTCTTTTAAAACAAATAATATCAATGATTTGTAAATATTGTTGGTATAATATATAAACAAGTATTAAAAAAGAAATAAAATCTCTAGAGATTAAAGCGTACCAGAGGTGAAATTCTCATATAAATGTGCATATAATATTAGTCACCAACAATGAATAAAGATTCCAAAAAATTGCACTCCAACTCAGCATGACCATGTCGAAATCTGCATATGACATAAAATGTGTTTCTTTGAAAGTTCTTTAACATGTATAATGTGAGATAGTGGATCGATGAAAATAGTGGGGTGGCCTGTTGACCCGAGGTCCATTATTGGGGATAAGCAAGGTCCTTTTATTCCCAAAAGGTTGAATACCAGGAGCTGTAATTTTTAGTGAAATTGTTTTTCAAAACATTACAGAGTATATTTTTAGTGAATATATGTGAATCAATGCTTACTGTTAATACTAGATAACAATAAAATTTGATGATTAGTCTATGGTTAGGCCAGAGATTTCAATCTTATAACTTGGAACACTGTTGAATATATAACACGGGGAGACCCCAGCCTCTAAGCATTTTGGGAAGTTGGAAGCATGCATCCATGGTTTTGAAGTACTCATATACTATCAACTTCGTGACACGTAAAGACTTTGCAAGGTCCTTTCTCACAGAGTCATAAGTGCCCAAAATATATAGATGCAAACCATTCTAATACATAGATTATCAACTTTGTAACACGTGAATTCTTTGTAAGGGCCTTTCTCATAAAGTCACAAGTGCCCAAAATATATAGATGTGGACCATTCTAATACATAGATTAATAGAAGAGATATCTGAAAGACCATGTGCAATGTATGTGAATAATTCAACAGATAAATATCAGGGGTTTTCAATAAAATCACAAGGAATGGAATACACATCATGGAAATCACAATATTTTATTTTTTAGGGTACACCTAACCAAGCAATGAAGAAGAATTCTTTCATTCCCATTAGCTTAACCGATGAAGAAAAATTATGTTGTTTATATGAAAAGGAAAGTACGAACCCTTAGAACCCAGTAATGCTAGTCCATTTGTCAAGGTAAAATGGCCAACTCATGTTTAACACTTTTAGCCCATACCTATTCCACCTGTCATGATTGAACGGCCATGTTCAAACAATGGAATGTAATGTAACTTATGGGGAGTCCCATAGAGAACCAGTAGGCCACATTAATGCCATGCACAAATTGCATGCAAGCCAGAAGGTCATTGTTCATGGTGTGGTGAATATGCATATATTGACCATCAATTCCAAAGGTAGGCCAAGGAATTCATGGCTAAATTCTATGAACACGTGAGGTTGTAGAGTTGGATGGCTTTGTTACAATATGACGAGATGATTAATAGGTGTACAAATTAATTACTTTAACATGGAAATATCCAATACCGGGTATGAAAAGGTTGTATCTTGAAATAACCTAATTTTAGTGTATTTAATATGCCCTTGGACCATATTAGAGAACATATTTCCTAGTCAATTATAGAGAGAAGAATTCCCTCCATGTATAGTGAGTTGTAGTAGTTTTCTTGCAATGACACAATAATGAAATAAAACATGTTATGCAGGAATATTATTAGTTATCGGGAATTAGTAATTATAACTTATGAAGTTTTCTTATAGTGAACATTGCTATACCATAAAACCCCCAAGCAAGATAGCCCACAAAAATAATAATGTCCAAGGATGAGCCAAAATATCCAAGTCAATCAACAAAAACTTGATGACATGATACAAACTAACATAGATCCCATTGCTCGTGAGAGATAAGCAAAGCCAAAAATAGTCATTACAAACTTGTTGAGCATTTATTCTCAACTAGAGATAATACAACCTTTAAGAATCACACCACTACCATTTCCTTGAATTCCTTTTTCCCTAAATCCACCAAAGATACATATATTGAAGTATTCCTTGTCCTTTCAGTGTAGTAGCTTCTAAGGACAAATCGTTTGTACATATTTTCTTCTATACATTCAAATCACTAAATGTGCATGTTCATGTTTATGCTTTCTGCTTTATGGACAAGTTCATTTGGATGGCTTTGTATTGTGTGGTATGTTTTCATTGATCCTTTTTCTTGGAGGGGAGGTTGCAATGATAAACATTGAGTTAGTTTTCAATAGTCCCCCGTTCATCTAGTACTTGTATATATAGGTAGTGTTATTGGCTTATAGAAATTAGAAGTTCCCTGCAATCATGTCTTTGGTTGGATTCTTTGTCCTTTCAAGCACATTTGTTTGAGGTAGGTATTTTATGTTTGCAAAAAATGGTGCCTAAAACAACATTTTTCTTCAAGAAAAGATCTACTTACACTTTGAACTCTTGCTTATTCGAGTATGAATCTCAATGCCTTTTTTGTTATTGTGTTAATGTATCCTCTATAGTAACTTTTTTTATCATATTTTTGCATTTATATTGTATAGATAGAGTCTTTTTTTTAATGGAATCTTGTTGTTAAGTTTTTATTAGCTATTAAACATAACTATTCCATAGTGAATAAAACTTAGTTTTTAATTATTAAAAACATACAATTGTTTTGCAATTAATTTGTTGATAGTATACATTTGGATATGGATAGGATTAGTGGATTACATAACCAACTACATGATGAATTCGACATCAGTTATAGTTAAAATCATGTACGTTATGGAGTCTTGTGTTGCTAATAGCTCTTTGATGCCTTGAAATATATTTGGATTTATTTCTGCATGAATAATTCCTTGGCAATATGATTGTTCGCTAATTCGATATAGTCTACTACGTACTCAATAAATGTGACTACAGGGTTCAAATTCCATATTTGAAAATGATGTTATAATAACAAAACTTGATGCATCATTACTACATGGTCTAAGCATTGGAACTGTAATAAAAATTTGCAATGACATGAGAAATAAAACATAATTGTAGAATTTTCATTCAAACATTATAAATCCCAAAGATCTAGATACTAAAATTGCAAATAAGGGATCCAAGCAATGAGACAAATTTGATTTTCATGATTCTTTCTATATATGTTGTATTGCTATGATTCTTTCTATATACTAATGACACAAATCGGCATTTTTATGCACAAAATTTCAAATTTCATTTCAGAGTCTGTGCTTCTTTTCTAAGAACCCCATTTTGAATTAGAGAAATCAATTGTATATTAATTCTATTTCCTTTTGATTTCTGGAATTGCAATTGAGGATGCATATGTTTCTTAATTAGTGGGATATAAATATTTCCCAAATACAAATACAAGGACTTATAATCAAATAGTGAGAACTATTCGAGTGAGTGCCCCCCTTAGAAACTAGTGGAATTGGTTGATCTGTAAGTGGAAAATGATCTCTTAGCATGTGTATATTTAATGCATTGTATTCATTGTATACATAGTTTTCATTTCTTTCCGGTCCTTAGCAAAGGAAGATGATTTTTTCATAGAAAGGTCGCTTACCCTACAATAACCAAATACTTGATAGATAATGGGTGTTGATCTAGGTCTCAATTAGTAACATCATAATGCAGTATAGAATAAAATGGATGATATATTTTGATGTAGATAATGAAATAGGACCCCAATAACCTTAAACTAGTGCTTATTGTGGATTATTGTTCTTTATGTCTCTAAAAGTCTATGTCCTTATCATACAAACTGGGCTTCCCTACTCGATTTCTATTCAGTGTTGGGTATTTCTTGTAAGCTAGAGATGATGTAATCTTTAAACACCACAATAATGCCATTTACATGGATTCCTTTGTCCCTAAGACATTATAGTGATAAAGATTTAAGTATTAATTGGTTGTTCAATGTAGCAGCTTGTAGAGACAAATCCTTTGTACATGCTTGCTTATAGCAATTAAAATTGATATATTTTAATCTTTCATGATTTTGCTTGCTGTGATACGAGTATGTTTCTTTGAGTGGATATTTGTTGTGTATTATATTTAGATTGGTCCTTTTTGGGGAAGGGATATAGGTTGCAATGATATACATTGAGTTAGTTCAGTGATTTTTCCCTTGTGACCTTTTGAAATAAAAGTAGCAATAAATTCTCCTTACAATCATATATTTGTCTGAAATACTTGGCGTTTCTAGAACATTTGTGTGTGGTAGGCCTTTGATGATTTCATAAAAATAGTGTTAAACATTATTTATGTTCAATATGAGCACTTTGAACACTTTTTTGACAAACAATATTCACCCTACCGTGGGGGAATTAATGTTCACGTGGGGTGCATAGAGTCCATAGGATGTGACGGTGCCTCACATTTGATGGCCTATATGCACCACATAGGTGCATTAAATTCCCCACAACGAGGTCCATATTGATAGAGAGCATGAACTTCGATGTCTTTTTTGGCTACCGCATCAAATAATATGATCCTATTTTGTGCATTTATATTGTTCAAATATAGAGAATAAATCATCTGGACTATGTCATGTTGTTAAATTTTAATAAAATATTAATTGTAAATTTTCCATTATGAAGAAGGATATAATTTTATAGTTATTTTAAAATATGTAAAATTATTTTGCAATTAGTTTATTACTAGGATACCTTTGAATATGAACAGACTTAGTGCCTTACATAATAAACTATATGTTGAATTCAATAGAAGTTATAGCTACAATCCTTTACTTTTTACTCCTAAAACATAAATACATTTTTTTTACTGGTGTTTTTTTTTAAGTTTCGTTTTACTCCTAAAAAGACATAAATATGTTTTTTTTTACGAGTGAATTTTGTGGTTTTTTGTTTTTTACTGGTGGTTTTTTACAAGTTGAGAAACTTGATTGTTGGATATTAAGGTCTATGAAAGTTATTGAATTTGGATATCAATGTTTTACTTTGTTTCTATATCAATAGGTTACTTCGAGTACCATTGATCTCTAGTTCAATACTAGTCTATGTATATGTCTAGATGTCCCAATGACACAATACCTCAATTTCAATCAAATGAAATTTAGATGTATACATATCGTCCCATGATCAAAAACATATATTGCGACAATTTTGAGCCACCTTTGTCTAGTAAATCATTAGATAATAGAAAACATTCATGTGAAGTACTAACTTTTAAACATGAATGTGAACATCTTATCTATTGAAAGCGCACTTTACATTTCATCACCTATTACTAATGAGTTTAAACAGTATCCATTTGAAAAAAAAAATTTATATATCATTAACAAAAACCATAACCTATACATATGCTAAACTATATTAATCTCCAAATTCATCGGTTTTCTATAGGTCGCATAAGAATCAAGGAGTGATATGTTTAAAGGCCATGTTTTCTTGACCATAGGTGATTGTATTTACATGGCCAAGGCCCCCACTTAGACTGAACTCCAACCAATACCCCATTCATTAATAATGTGGAAGAATATAAGAGATAAATATGCCATGGAAGATATTTCCCACTACAATTATCAAGAATATTTCTATCGACACACCACAACCATGAAAACATTTGCAAAGTGCCATATATCCATTTTCCAAAGGAATTTATTCCCAAAGTTCCTTCTGCTACACTACAATATACAAAGAATATTAACTCCAAATACACCACAGTGAAATGAAACACTCCATTCTATAAGTATGGATGAGAGACCAAGGAGAATAGAGGTAACCATGGACACAATATGCATATCACTAATTTTAAACAGTCTAACCCCGTCAAGTGCAAACACAACTTCAAGTCCATGCTTAAAATAAGATCCAAGGATACTATTATGACTGCAACTATAGGCATAGAGGGTGATGGAACACTATTATCCCCAACGTCAAATGAAATCAATAGAGCCTAAATAATATAACAATGTTGACACAACCCACTGTAAAAGACATGGTTTTTATGCACATAAGATTACCTTTAAAGGTGAGAAATTGGAAGGTATTATTGGCATTATCCTTGACCACAAATTTGCTTAAAAAATGCATTGGTCACGAGCCTATTTCCTTTGATATCCACATGAAATCTTGTATCGTCTTTCAAACTACTCGAGAGCTAGAGAGGCAATCTACCATGATCCAACCAATGAATACAAGGTTGATCAATACTGCCATCAACCATGGAACTATGAAAGAGGAAATATAGTAATCAACGCTTCCCTTTCTATCTTTTCCACCTCGAACTAAGTACTCTTCCATAAATTCTGAAGTATCGACTCGAAATCCTCTGTATTCTACATCTTTAGACCTGAAATATTGTCCTAGTAGTTTCCTCCACACATCATCGCAGAAATCATGCATTGGTATGCATATCAAATAATCCCTCCACCGTTGATTGCGGCACCGTTCTCCTCTAGAAATTTATATACTAAATGGTGTTCTACACAGGAATTCACGATGGGATAATATCTATCAATCCCTACCCTTCTACTATATGCAAGATACAATCATTACACCCATGTAAGCCATTTCTGAGACATGTGAAGCATGGTAGTAGGAAGTGGGATGAATTAGAGATTCCTTTCAATGTACCGGGTATCAAACAAGAAAGCATCTTTCTGTTGTTTCCTATTATCCATAATACAATGCAGTTGCAGTTGCATTGACAACTCACTATATTGACATATCCTATTGCATCTCTTAAAGACATGAATTGCAACATAATGGAATAAAACTAGGGGCATTGTATTTGATGAATTCTCTCATGGAAATATTCGGTGGACCTTTCAACAAAATTACAATAGTAGATTTATTTCCGGTGGTCACCTCATTTTCGTTAATCTCATTTATGAGTCTAAGTTTGCGATATCTAGGTATGGCAAGAGAATCCCTAGATCAACTCTCTATATCGAGCCCCCCTCTTATCAAAGTTGTAACAAAAGCTGTTAAATTACCTAGACATGTAATTCCTAAAGTGGGTAAATTAATAGATCTGGTTACACCTTCACATATGTTAAATTTTGCTAAAGAAAAACTTACAAACCATGCCATCAATCAAAAGAAATCTATGATCCAACAAAATAATGTCTTCCTTACCAATTTTTTAATAATGTCATTTCAAAATACAATTGAAGGAAAGCCTATCCAACTTGCGATAAATAGAACCAAAATAAAATTTCTATGAATTGGATTGAATTATTGATTGATAAGATAAATTAAAAAAAAATTACACTTGAGTTACTTGGTTAACTCATCTTAAATATACCAATGAGACGAATTGGCATTCTTATGCAAAAAAATTCAAATTTCATTTCAGAGTTTGTGCTTTATTTTTTTTCTGAGAGATTTTTTAGAACCCCATTTGGAATTAGAGAAATCCATTTTATATTAATTCTATTTCCATTTGATTTCTAGAATTGTAGTTAAGTATGCACATGTTTCTTAATCAATTGGATATAAATATTTCCCAAATACAAATACAAGTACTTATAATCAACTAGTAAGAACTATATGTGCTAGTGGCCCCCTCTGAATCTAGAGGAATTGGTTGATCTGTAACTAGAAAATGCTCTCTTAGAGTGTGAATATTTAATGCATTGTATTCATCATATATTTAGTTTTCATTTATTTCTAGTCCTTAGAAAAGGAATATGAGTTTTTTGTAGAAAGGTTGGTTACCCATGAATAACCAAATCACTTGATAGATAATGGGTGTTGATATAGGTATCAATTAGTAACATCCTAATGGAGTCTAGAATAAATGGGATGATATATTTGCATGGGGATGATGAACTAGTGCCTCAATCACCTTAAACTAGTACTAACTGTTGATTATTGTTATTTATGTCTCTAAAAGTGTATGTCCTTTTGATACAAACTAGGCTTCCCTACTCAATTTATATACAGTGCTAGGTATTTCTTGTGAGATAGAGATCATAAAATCTTTAAACACCACGATATAAGAGCCATTTCCTTGGATTCCTTTGTCCTTAAGGAATTGAAGTGAAACAAGTATTCATTGGTCGTTCAAGTTTTTTATGTCTTTTTTCTAAATCTGGCGCAATTTATGGTGTAATTTGCACGAGGTTTTACACCTTATTATGCGCTAGGTTTTGCATCAAGTTTTGTGCATAGTTTGTACATTTACTCTTGTTGTGGCCCCTTTTACGTCCATGTTTTCCTCCACTTTTCTGCCCATTTTTCATCCACTTTTGCATCCTTTTTTACATTTTTTTTGCATCCACTTCTACTTCTTGTTTTGCATCAATTTTTGCATCCCTTCACGCACCAAGTTTTGCATCAAAGTTTACATCCTGTTTTGAGTCTAGTTTTGCATCTGGTTTTATTTCACCCACTTTTTCATCCTCTTTTGCATCCATTTTTTCATCCACTTTTACACCCAAATTTTCATCCCTTATTGCATCCATGTTTACGTATTTTTTTCATCTACTATTGCATCCACTTTTGTCGCATCCCATTTCACACCCATTTTTTTGACTACTTTTCCACCTGCTTTTGCTTCAAATTTTGCATCCATGTTTGCATATTTTTTGCGTCCAAGTTTACATCAGTTATTGCATCCCTTTATGCATATATCCATTTTTTTATCCACTTTTGCATCAGGTTTTGCATTGATTGTTACGTCTAATTTTGCATCTAGTTTTACATCTACTTTTGTTGCATCCACTTTCACATCCAATTTTACATCCATGGTTGCAACCCCTTTTGCGTCACTTTTTTCATCATGTTTTTCTTCCACGATTGTGCCATTTTTTGCATACACTTTTAATGCACCCGATTATGCGCCACTTTTGTGCCTACTTTTGTTGCATCCATGTTTGCATCCATTTTTTTATCCACTTTGGCATCTAGTTTTGCACCCAGATGTTGAAGATGACAATGAAGATAATGATTATGATATTGAGGATTGCTATGATGATGATGATAATGTTGTTGATAATGAAGAGAATGATGACAATGATTATGATGATGACAATTATGATGGTGATCACGATCATGATGATCATGATAATGATAATGTTGACGATGATTATGATGGTAATGAAGTGAATGATGATGATGGTGATTATTGTAATGAAAATGATGATCAATACAATAAGATTGATGATGTTTATCATCTTAAAAATTAAATTTGTTATTTCTCGTGCATAAATCGTATGTGTCCTCCATGACCCTTTTCCACTAATCACATCTTTTAGGTAGAGGTTATTTCTTATGCCAAAGGTAATGATGAATAATAGATGATAATGTTAATAATCATGCTGACGATGATGATGATGATGTCAAAGACAATTTCAACGATGATAACATGAATGATGATTATGACGATGATGATGGCTACTGTGATAATCATGATGACAATGACAATGACGACGACGATGATGACGATTATGATCAACATCAACATTTCCATCATCATCATGATAAAAAACGTCATCATTGTCATTGTCATCTAGTTCATCATCATCATTATTTAAAGCATATGGGATATGGTTACCATTTAAAGCATGCATAACAAGCGAGATATGGTTACAATTTTAAGCATGCATAACTTATAACTGTGATTGATCACATTTTAATCTTGGATATTGTAGTGAAACTGGGTTTATTTACCTATAACAACACTTTCTTATAAGGATCATCATCATCATCATCATATAACCACATAATTTTCAACTTCATTGGCATTGCCATCGTCTTCATTGCCATTATTTAGGGCATCATTCACTACAACAAATCAGCCTTTTAGTGGCAGTTCTGGTTTGCAGTAGTCTTGTTAAAACTGCCTCTAAAAGTTTTTTTAGGGCATTTGAGGCGGTCTTTAAAAATTGCCCCCAAAAGTAATGAGAATTGGACTTTTGAAGACAAATTTCTAACAATTTCCCCCAAAAGTCCAATTCTCATCACTTTTGGTGGGGGTTTTAAAAATACCACCGCTAAATCTATTTCTCATGACAATTTCTAACCCCCCCCCC